>MU676547.1:4884-20389 GCA_026770625.1 Nicotiana glauca
GTCTTTTCAAATAAATAATAATAAAAAGTTTATAAATAAAATCACATAAGTTAGCATGTAATAAAATCAAATAAATCAAAATACAATAGTTGAGCGACTGCGCTAGAACTGCGGAATTCGGGAGTGCCTAACACCTTCTCCCGGATTAACAGAATTCCTTACCCGGATTTCTGGTTCGCGACTGTAATACAGAGTCAAACCCTTTCCTTGATTCGGGATTCAAACCGGTGACTTGGGACACCATAAATCTCCCAAGTGGCGACTCTGATTCTCTTAATAAAAGAATCCCGTTTCAATTGTCCTTTGATTGGAAAAACTCTTTTTATTATACCCTTCGCGGGGTGTAAGCCCTAAAAAAGAGGTGTGACAATAAGAACATGGGTGTATTTTGAAACTTAATAGCGATGTAACTAATGAAATGACTTAGTATTGTGTGTGTATATATATGATCTTCCTATTTTCTAAATAATGAAAACATTCCTTCTCTTGATTATAAGTGAGTGGGGTAGAAAATGTCTAACAGGTTTGCTCGGCCAGGTTCACTCGATTGAGCGCCGGTCACGCTCTGCGAGTTGGGGTGTGACAGCATAGACCTCACATGGAACGCCTTATAGATAGTGTCTCCAAATCTTCAGCGCGTGAACATTGGCTGCCAACTCTAAGTCATGCACATGGTAATTCTTATCGTGAACCTTCAACTGCCGAGATGCGTAGGCAATCACCCTACCATCTTGCATCAATACCACGTCAAGCTTAATACGTGGTGCATCATAATACACAGTGTAGGATCCTGAACCTGTAGGAAACACCAACACTGGGGCTGTAGTCAATGCAGTCTTGAGCTTCCAAAAGCTCAACTCACACTCAACGGATCATCTAAAAAGTTCACCCCTCTGGGTCAACTTGGTCAATGGGGCTGAGATAGATGAAAGCTCTTCCACGAACCAGCAATAATAACCCACCAAACCCAAGAAGCTTCGAATCTCTATAGATGAAGTAGTCTTGGCCAGTTCTAAACTTCCTCACTCTTTTTAGGATGAACCCTAATTCTCTCGGAAGATACAACATGGCCTAAAAAGGTAATTGACTCCAACTAGAACTCACACTTTGAAAATTTTGCATATAACTAATGATCTCTAAGAGTCTGAAGTATAATCCACAGATGCTGCTCATGCTCCTCTCGACTGTGGGAATAAATCGAAATATTATCAATGAAGACGATTACAAAACAATCCAAATAGGGCTTGAACACCTAGGTCATCTATTCCATTAATGTTGCTGGGGAATTCGTTAAGCCAAATGACATCACTAAGTACTCATAGTGACCGTACCACTTTTGAAAAGCTATTTTAGGGACATCTAATGACCTAATCTTACACTGATTGTAGCCAGATCTCAGGTCAATCTTGGAAAACAACTTGTCACCTTTAAGCAGATCAAATACGTTATCAATCCACGATAACATATACCCGCTATTGATAGTGGCTTAGTTCAACTACCGATAGTCTATATAGATCCTCATTGTTCCATCCTGCTTCTTTACAAAACACAACAGTGCACTTTAAGGTGAGACACTCAGTCTAATGAATCCCTTATCAAGCAAATGCTGCGACTTCTCTTTCAATTTCTTCAACTCAACTAGGGCCATACGATACGGTGATGTAAAAATGGGCTATGTACCCGGAACTAAGTTAATGTGGACATTTATATCTCTATCGGGTGTCATCCCTGACAAATTTATTGGGAACACCTCCGAGAACTCGTGTACAACTGATATTGAATCCAAGGAAGGAACCTCTATAATAGGATCACAGATATAGGCCAAATATGCTAGACACCCCTTGTAGACCATACGCCGAGCCTTCACATATGAAATGACCTTGCTAATGGAATGGCAGGAGTCCTTCTCCACTTTAATCGAGGCAACCCTGATATGGCTAGTGTCACAGAGTTGGCTTGACAATCCAAAATAGCATGATAACGTGACAGCCAATCCATGCCTAAGATCACATCAAAATCTACCATATCAAGAAGTAGAAGGTCTACCTTAATCTCATAGCTCCTGATAGTAACCATACAAGCACGATATGCCCTGTCTACCACAGTAGAATCTCTGACTGGCGTAGACACATAAACAAGAGCAATTAAAGAATCATGAGACATATCCAAATATAAGGCAAAATAGGATGACCCATATGGATAAGTAAAATTCAGATAAAATAGAAGTGATGCATCTATATGGCAAATCAAAATAATAACTGTGACGATCGCATCTGATGACTCTGCATAATGTCTACATGCAAATGCATAGAAATGGGGCTGAGCCTCACCACTCTAAACTCCACCTTTCGAAAGACCTCAAACAGGATGGCCTCTAACTCTAACATCCTGACCACTACGTCTAGCTGCCTAACCCCCGCCTCTACCTAGCTGTGTGGGCGATGGAGCAACCGATGTTGGAATAACTGCACAAGTACCCTATTGTGTTTCGCTGCTCCTCAATCCAGGGCAGTACCTCCTGATATGACTTGCATCATTGTTGATACCCAATTTTTTCCTAAGTATTTTTATACCCAAATATTTCCAAAATAGCATATTTGTGCATATATAAGCACACCCAAGAGTTTTGGCATTTTTTAATGATTTTTAAAACAACCTTATTACCTATTTTTATACAACAAAATCCAATAATTATTCCCAAAATTATCATTTTGTGAACAGTTCATGTTTATTTTCACATTTACATCAAAATATAATTAAGTTAATTTTCGCATATTTTTACAAGTTCATTTGGTATTTTTAAAGCTAAATTGCATATAGTTGCAATTATGGCCTATCTTGTAATTTATGGCATTTTATGTTTATAAAATTAGTCCCAGTATTTTTAAATTAATATTTATATAATATTCACTTACCCAGTACTCTTAATTTGTTTTTAAAATTTGTATTACTATTTCATAAAAATATAAAGGGGAAAATTGACTATTTACGATTTGGCCTCAATTGCATTTCAATTATAACAAATTTGGCAACCCCAATTAACCCAAATTTAGGCCCAAAATTACCCAGCCCAATTTCAAAATTAACCCGACCCCTAACCCATTTGCCCGATCCGCCCGGCTCCCATCTAATCTAGGCCGTTGATCTAAATGATCAATGGCCACAATTCATTCTTTCCTTTTTAATTCTACCAACCCACCCTAACCCTAATCGCTTCTCACCAAACGCCGCCCTTGAAACCCCTCTTCTCTCTCGATGCTTTCTAATCCCTCATGAACCCTAGCCGCCGCCTCTCAATTCCGCCCTAATCCATGGCCTCCCATGGCCATCGTAGTTGTATAATGGCCTTCCATGGCTCCTGAGTGTTCGTTTCCATGATTTCACGGCCAAATCTCGAAGGAAGCTGGTCCAATCGTTGCCTGATTTCCACTCATGACCTTTCTTCGGTCGTCCCTGACTTTTCTTCGGCCATCCATGGCCGCTTGAGTCAGATCCTTAGCGATCCTGGTTAGATCGTTAATTTCTAAGGCCTTTCTCACCTTTCTGGGTTCTTCGAAACCCTAATCTTTGGGTTTTTATTGATTTTTTTAGATCTGCTTTAGATCTATACTTGCCATGAATGTTTAAGTGTGTTTTCGAAAGTTCTTCGGCTTTTCTTGCAAAACGACCCTTCGTTAGGGTTTTTCCTTTAAGTTTTTCAAAATATCTCTGATTCTTTAACGTGTTTATGTTTTGGCTTCTCCTCTATCTGTTTCATGCATGTTAAAAACCCTAATTCCTTTTAATTTATCCGGGTTCTGAAAGTTGTTTGCTTAAATGTGCATTTGTTCTTTGTTGCTGGTTCTTTCTCCTTCGTTTAATTTGTTTAATTTTGTGTTCTTACCTGGTTACTGTTAAAGCCCTAATTTTTCTCTAGAAATTTTCTCATTTTTGTTCCTACTCTGAGACCCTTTACTTGCTTCTATGTCTTCTTCACTGTTTGTGGTTACTTGACCTGCTTGACTACTATGCTTCGAGTATTTTCTTACTACTGAACCCTAGCTTACCCTAATGCAACCGTATGTTTGTACTGCTTCATCAACATGTCTAACACTGCATGTTTGTTCACTCCTTGCTATTTATATAATAAAGTGCGGTATCATGTTCCTTTCTTGTTTTGATCTTGATTCCTTTGATATTGTGACTGATTGCAAAAAATTTTCTTACGAGCCCTAATTTTCTACTCATTCGTTTAAAAATTAATTGATTCACTTCCTTTATTGTGATATTTTACCTTGCTGAATCCTTTCCCAAAATAAGTATATTTCGTACATAGACTAGATTATCTACTCCATTATTTTACTACCCTTTTTATGGCAATAATCAATCTGCCCCAAACTGATTTCTTTTCCTTAATTAGTCCTGTTGACCCGTTAAGCAGTGTTTCCCTAATTAAAGGGGAATCACTTGGGTTATTTGATTCTGAATGGTGATTATTTTCATGTGTGAGTTTTAATTTTACTTATTACCTTATTTCTCTACACGTTTTCAAAGCTATGAATACCTACTCTCTTCTCTTTCAAACATACGAACACAGACGAGCAATCTGAGTTCAAAATCACTCTTACTTAAAACTCTCTCTCTCTTTCTGCTACTTGTGCTGTTACTAGGCTGTGGACATTTGTTTGATCTACTTTTTTCTGCACTTTTATCTCTCTACTGGTATGTCCTACTTAATTTACATGTCTCAACAACATGTTTTCTCTCTTGTCTACTTCTGTTTATGTTTTCTTTAGTTAACATGTATTTCTAGCATGCTGTAACATGTCCCCTTTCCCTTGTAATTCAATGTTTAATTGACATGTGCATCCTGTCAGTTGTTTGTTATTTATTTGATACTTTATGAATCCCAAACCCTCATATCCCCTTTATATGCTTAAGTTATGGTTCAGAAACATGGCAATGTCTGAAAGCATTGTCCATGGATATGAACTGGACCCTTTGGTCCCTAAGCTTTGTCAATTTCCCATCCCCATTCCCCTATTGTGTGTGTGCTGAGTAACAGTCTTGGCCTGCCAGTATTTTTGATTATTGTTCAGGCCATGGCTTGACCTCCAGTAGGTCTTTTACTCCCTAAATGCTTGATCAACAGGTTTGGTCAGGGGTGTGCCAGTCTATTTTGTGGCTGGGCATGACCACCAGCCTGCCTGGGTAGCCCTTATCCCTTCTTTTGCACTTACACTAATTCTTAGAACTTAAGTTCTGCCCTCCTTGTGTGAGCCTTGCCTTGGGACCCTGGAGCTCCCTCTAAACTTGGACACATAAGGGCTGGCCCTTCCACACTGCACAACTCAATTTCTATTTAATATATTGGGTGTATGTACTGCCTAGGGTTCCTAAAATCCCTTGGATCTCTAAAATACCCTAGATGAGAGAAGGCTTGGGAATCTGGATCTCGGAAGTGGCTCAATCTCATATTATTATGCCTCAAGTTTGGATTAGGCTGCTCGTATGTAGCTGAGGATTTCTGATGTATTTTTAATTCCAGTTTATTTCTTTTGGGCTGTAATAACTTGTATAAACTTGGGGAGCTTAGTAAAAAGGGGGGATGGGATTTAATTTTTATGCACCAAGGGTAGAGATCCTGCCTATAGAAGTTTGTTATGATTCCTGCAATTTCACACCTAGAAATCATTCCTATAGTTTAACTTTCAATTTCTTCAAATACACCTAGAAATCATGCTTATAGGCTAACTTTTAATTCCTGCAAATACGCCTAGAAATCCTGCCTATAGGTTAACTTTTAACTTCATTCATAAATTCTGCACCTACGCGCATAGATATCCTGCCTATAGGTCAACTTCTAATTATTCATATAAAATATGGTCTATAAACTACTTCATTCTGCATTTATAAACACCACTAGGCAAACAGTTGGAAGGTTCAATAATAAAGACTGCATATAGATACCATGTTCATAGGACCCTTTGTTAACGTCTAAAAAAGGGTGTCCAAATCAGTAAGCATATAGAAAACATGCCTACAGGAAATCTCGAATCTGAATAGAGGTAATATTAACTGTTGAACTCGTAATGCCCTGTTAAAATTGGTAAACCCTTTAGTTTGCATTTTTTTCTTCTTTTTTTTATAAAAATATCGGCATATAACACGCCTAGCTTTAACCAACACTTAGATGCTCAATCAGATTGATTTTAGTCAACTGCATTCGAGTAAGCCAAATGTAGACTTTTCGCCTAAAAATATGCGTTGAACCAGTCCATTCGTTGCTTTATTTAATTAAGACCAAATCAGTACGTGTAAGACATGCTAAACTCTATGACTTTTTGCTGGTTTATGGAGGCATATTTGAGCGCATGTTTGCTTGTTTGTTTCCCTCTATTTGCACTTACGTGTTTTGGTTGACGCCTTAGCATTTTGTCCTTTGAAACCTCTAAAAGCCCCAAACCCCTTTCCCTTTAGGATTAGTAGTCCATTTGCCTTCGGGACTGATAGGATTGGGACGGCTAATAGCATGCAATAAGTAACGATAAAATTCTACGCTTTAATACATTAACGGGGTGGGAAGGGTAGACATGGAGATGATGATCACACGATAACACTATGCGTACAATTGGGTACCGGTGTTGTGTGGATGATCCATGTGATGTATAAACCTAGGACCCCCTCCCTCTTTATTAGTTGTTATTTTCAGGTTTTTCAAAAGCTGTCCAATTTTAAAACTTCCGCTTCTTTTCATTTCTTTTAAATCACTTGCCTCAATTATTTGACCCCTTCCCTTTACTTGTGTATCTCTTCTTTAATCACAAACCGCTTCCTTCCAAATTTCAGCTCTTTTAAATCCTTTTTGTGCTTTCTTATTTGTAACTGTTATGTGAAAGATTCTCGTATTTGTAATGCTTGCTTGTCTACTTGTTTGTTTGCATTTAAAGTCACAATTGTAGCATGGCCGGGAACCACACTAGTGGATCTTGAGGGGTGCTTAACACCTTTCCCTCGAGATAATTTCTAGCCCTTACCCAAACTGTTGTTTTCATCTCAAATTCTTTCTTAAAGTGTCCTAATGCACTATAATCATTAGGTGGAGACTCTCCAAATAAAAAAAAACCCAATTCCCAAACGGGAATAGAGTTGTCCTCCCAAATGTCGTAAACCCGATCTCGCGAGAAAAAGGGGCGTCGACAGCATGGCGACTCTGCTGGGGATTCTTTAGGCTTTTACCATTGCATGCTATATGTGACTTTATTGTTTTCTTTTACTGCTTTTGTTTAATGCCTTTATTTGAAACTGACTTGTTTCTTTTGTTTCTTTTTCTTTAATTACTTTCGTTTACCGCTTTCCTGTCAATGTTGTTGTAATTTTGAGCAGTCATTGTAAACTTTATTTTATGAACGTGAAAATACATGTCAATTTTTTTCATTCTTGTAAACTGCATCTTTAACATCATATTCCACTCGAAACAAATACTATAGCAATGCTTATAATGAGTAGTTGCGCGCTTCCAATACTATCACCCCCCTAAATTTGGCAAAGGCATATTTGCGGTAAAACCAGTCGATCAACGGTGCAGTCGATGGTTCCGTGCCTTTTCCTCTTGAGTTGTCCGCTCAAGGGTACTTGTCTAATACCTCAATAGAAACCTCACTCCATTTAAACTGTACATGCATCATGGTCAAACCTAGCCGAGTCAGTTTTGTTGTCCACATAATGACTCAGTAAGATAGCCTTGTCCAAAGTCCCCCGAGTTTCCTTGAAACCCAAACGGACGCCTCCATATTCTATGCATTTATTTGGAGAACTTAAGTGCTTGCTATGCTAATTATTGGTCTAAATAGTCGAGTCCGGTGGGGGTAAGGGCCTAACGCTTTGTTTTGCAGAAAATGAGGCACTAAGTCCCCAAATTTGGCATGGTAACCAACATTCATCCAAGGCTGCTGAATTGGTGGAAAGACCTCTATTCTAGTGATCAGACACTTGTCCGCAAGTACTTAGGGAATTTGCCTTCTCTTCTAGAGATTCAGCCTAACAACAGAATCATAGAGGCCGCGACATTGTTCTGGGATAGTGACAAATCCGTGTTCCGCTTCGGGGACCTTGAAATGACTCATTTGCTTGAAAAAATAGGAGGTTTAGCTGGTATTCCTTGGGAGACTCCGGGTCTGCTTATGCTAGAGAATCACAAAGGAAGGGGTTTCCTTAAGATGATGGGACTAAAGAAGAACCCAGACTTAACATGTTTGAAAGACTCTTACATCCCATTTGACTATCTATATGAAAGGTACGGCCATAGCAAATCATACCGTACCTATTCGAACGAGTTCACCATCACCTCATTGGGACATGTCCATAGAAGGGTCTTCGTTTTTATGTTCTGCTTTTTGGGAATGATGGTGTTCCCTATGAAGAAGGCTAGGATCCATACCAGACTGGCCATGGTAACCAAGACTTTGATGAAGGGATTGGGGGACAAACTTTCAGCATAGTGCCCATGATCATCGCCGAGATATACCGTGCCTTGAACAACTGTCAACAACAGGGCAGTCATTTTGAGGGTTGCAACCTATTACTTCAGCTATGGCTCATGGAACACCTCCAGAAAGGGGAATACCAACAAAAGATCCTATGCAGAGATTGGGATGACCACATCGCCTTCCACCAGCCAAGGCGTATGAATTATATGCCTAAAATGTTCGCTCAACCAGAGGACGCCAGAAGATGGGTAGAATTGTTCGGAAATCTGAAAGTTGACCAGGTACAATGGATGTTCGAGTGGTTCCCCATGGATGAGTTCATTGTTCGATCCCGAGATGCACCATTTCTCATACTAATTGGTCTGAGAGGAACTTATCCCTACGTTCCTCTTCGAGCCATGAGGCAGGCTAGAAGAAAGCAAATCCTACCAAGGGTTGACAAAATAAGCCACTTTAGGGCTGATTTCTAGGATGATGATAGCCCTCACAGGTGCCAAGCTCTGCATTTGTGGCATTGCAAACTTGTTTTGGGGAAAGAATCTATTGAACCAGACAGGTATCACGCCGGTTATGTGCCGCACTATTCGGGTTGGTTAGAAGACAATGGCACGGGTCAGCCAGGATTCGTTCGAGGTCACAGAATTATTGACGAGCACACTAAGGCACGGGTTAAGTATAATCTACTGCACAAGAGAATTCGAGAGTGTGAAAATGAGCACCAAGAAATACAAAAAGCCCATCAGAAGCTGATTAAGGAGTGGAAAGACATGGCTGTCAGCGCCAACAAGCGACTAGGGTATTTGGAGCGGGGTCTAGAAGAGCTGGAAGGGAAGTTTATCAAAAGAATTGAAGATTGTCAAAACGCTAAAGGAAATGCAGGCGGACATCTGGCTCGAGCTTATTTGCTGCTAGGACTGCGCGAGCTGGTGAAGCTGTTCGAGGGAGACGAAGATGCCAAATCTGGGGAAGGTCCTTCTGGGACCAAGTAGTTAGGAGTCTTTTATTTTGCTTTAATGATGTAATAAGGCCAATGACCACTAGTGACATTTTTACTTTCCATTGTTTAGAGTCGTTTTGGATTCGTCTTGTTTTTATCAATAAAATGAGGCATTTAGCATTATAAGTTCTCCAAAACTATTTGTCGCTAGGCCTACCTCAGGCACAATGAGGCACCAAAATTAGGACACGATTTACATTTTTTCGCACAACGTGTTTAAATACTGCAATATTTGTTCCTCATAACCCGCACTAACTTGTTACCTTTTGTTTTTTTTTTATTTTTTATTCCCCTCCCCAAAGGTTAGTTCATGCATTCTAGCACCATCATCATACTCCACTAGGTTGAAGGGCCCTCCACCTTCTCCTCCTCCTCCAAGTTCTATCCGGAACAGGAACAAAGGTAGAATGGGAGATCCAAGCACCAGAAAGGAGAATGAAATTCCTCAAGGTACCCCGGTTTCTAAGGAAACTGCTACTCAACTGGAGCAAAAGCTGTTGAAATTCCGAGAAGAGCTGGATCAGGTTCGGAATTTGGCGAACCTGTCGTTTTCCCTCAACACTCCTGATGTCAACACCCAGAATCCCACACCTCCACAAAACACCCCACAACCACAGATACAACCCACTCATACCCAACACTGCAACACATGCCACACTCCCAACAACACTCCACTACTCATTCCCGAGCCACTGAACGCCACAAATGACCATCTCCACAACACTCCTATTTTTGTGGATACTGTACCCCACTACACCCAACCAATCTCAAATACACCCTAGTCTGATGACAAAGACTCCCTTATCAGGAACTTAGCTGCAGAACTCAAGAAATTAACCAGTCGATTTCAGGGCGTGGAAGGTAACAAAAGTATTGAAGGGTTAAATTATGAAGCCTATGCATTCAGCCAGATGTTGAACTTCCGGAGGGGTACAAACCTCCCAAGTTCTAAATGTTTGATGGAACAGAAGATCCCAGAGTCCACCTGAGGACATATTGCGATAAGCTGGTTGGAGTTGGAAGGGATGAGAAGATCCGTATGAAGCTCTTCATGAGAAGCCTGAAGGGAGATACTTTATCCTGGTACATCAGCCAGGACCCCAAGAAATGGACGAGCTGGGTAGGCATGGCATCAGATTTTATGGATAGATTCTGATTCAATATAGAAAATACACCGGGTGTATTCTATATACAGAATTTGAAGAAGAAGCCCGCCGAAACATTCCGCGAGTATGCCACTCGTTGGAGGTCAGAAGCTGCAAAGGTCAGGCCGGCCCTAGAAGAAGAGCAAATAAATAGATTCTTCGTTCGAGCTCAGGATCCCCAATGTTACAAGAGGTTGATGCTGATCGAGGGTCAAAAGTTCTCCGATATCATCAAACTTGGAGAAAGAATCAAAGAAGGCATTAAGAATGGTATGGTTATGAATCTTGAAGCATTGCAGACCACCAATAAGGCTTTACATATTGGTGGCACGTCCAAAAAGAAGGATGTAAGTGCCGTAATGGTCACACAGGGAGCCAAATCACCACCAAAATACCACACTTACCCATCACCTCCACTTACATATCAGCCCATCCCGAATTACCAAGCACCCGCACCCTCCTATCCACCTCCCGTTTACCAATCCTATCCACCTCTCACATATCAACCCACCTCACCCAGATACCCTCAACCAGCACCTGTTTACCAAGATTATAACGCTCGACCCTCTCACTACCATTCGCCTCCCACCTCTCAAAATTTCCCAAGACCCAGGCCAAATTTTGATCGCAAACCTCCCGGACAATACACAGCCATCGCTGAACCGATTGACCAGCTATATGAGAGACTTAAAGCTGCTGGTTATGTCACTCCTATCCCAGCCAAAGCTCCAGAAAATCCCTCCCAGTGGGTCAACCCCAACAAGACCTGTGCGTATTATTCCGGCATGAAGGGACACACCCTTGATGAGTGTCGCTCTTTGAAGGACAAGATCCAAACCCTGATCGACAATAAGGTCATAGTGGCAAAGGAGCCTGTTCCTAATGTTCGTAACCCTCTGCCTGACCACAAAGGTGGAGACATTCACATGATCGAGATCGAAGATGATTGGGACCCCAATGGGTCAATAGGTTTGATTGCTGAAGGTGATGAACCAAAGAAACCAGCAGTTACACTTTATCCAATTGTTGTGAAGAATCATCCCTCTAGGGATGATGAAGTAAATATTTCTATACCCCTTGAATTTGAAGCGCCTCCTTCTGCAAAGGCGCCCGAGCCAATTGAGGTCGAATTTTGAGTTCCAAAAGCGCCTGCACCCTTTGAAGTTGCTTTATTACCACCAAGGGTGCCTACTCCTGTGGCAATGTCAGACATAACACTGATCCACTCAAATGCCATACCATGGGATTACACTACAGAAGCTAGGAGGAAAGGAAAGACCAAGACAGGAGAAACAATTGCCGCGCAAGGAATGACCAGAACAGGGAGGGTTTACACCCCAGAACACTTAGCTGAGTCCAGTAAGCAAGCCCCAGGACAACCTATTAAAATAGGGCCCGATGATATTTGGAGGAAAATACAGGCTAAGGAGTACTTAATTGCTGAACAGTTGAACAAAACACCGGCACAGATATCTATCCTAGCTCTTCTACGTAGTTCTGAGGCTCACAAGAATTCCCTAATGAAGATACTGAGCAAAGCTTATGTGCCCAGCAATATAACCAGGGGTGAAATGGCAAATATGGTGGGGCAAGTGCTGGAGAGCCATAAAATAACCTTCCACAAAGATGAGCTGCCGCCGGAAGGATTGAGCCACAATAAGGCATTGCACATCACCGTGCAATGCGAAGATTATTTCATCACTAGAGTCCTGATAGATGGAGGATTGAGCCTCAACATCTGTCCGCTGATAAATCTTAGAACTTTGGGAAAAAGCCTGCACGAGATCAAAGATGGGGCTATCAATGTCAAGGCCTTCGATGGCTCCTTGAGATCTACTATTGGAGATATCAGCCTATGCTTACAAATGGGGCCTACATGGTTCGACGTTGACTTCCAAGTAATAGACGTCCCGGCATCCTACAATCTGCTGTTAGGACGGCCCTGGATCCATATTGCTGGAGCCGTAGCATCGACCATGCATCAGGCGGTGAAGTTTGGATGGAATCACCAAGAGGTGATCATTCATGGCGATGGTAGTAACCCCATATATAGTCGCCAGACCATCCCAATGATTAGGGACAGAAGGAGAATAGGCGGAGAAACATACCACCACATCGAAAGGGTCAACGCTGTGGATAAGGATAAGTGGCGGGACAACAAGATCGAAAGTATCCTGAATTGGTGTGGGTACGAGCCTGGAAAGGGACTTGGTAGAAATCTTCAGGGGATCACTAAGCCCATCAAACTAAAGAAGCATGGTACTACATTTGGCTTAGGGTACAGTTATACTTGGGAAGAATTCCAGAGTTGGTCGCCACCATGGCGCGGTCCCTACTATCCATAGGAGCTTCCGATACCTAGCCTGGAGCAAACCTTCCAGCCAGTAGATACTATATATGGGTCAGAGGATTATGAAGCGTTGGCAGCCATGAAGAATTTGTTTCTGGAGGATGATGATATGGACTGCTGTGTTCTTTTCGAGGAGGAAGGGGAGGAAGGCCTTTCCATACAAGCTATGAACAGAGGAGACCGCCTCAGCAATTGGTCAATTAGGACCGTCAGGGCCCGGAAGGCTTCGGGGTAGCAAGGCTAAACAAAAGCACCATGCATCTCATTTTTTAGCTTACTTTACTAGTTGATTTCCTTTCCGCATTGTCTTTAATTTTGAAAAGAGCTCCGATGTTTCAAACTATTATGAATTTAATCAAAGCATTTTAGTTTATCATATATCTCGCTCTTATTATTTTCTCTATAATTTACTCTATTTTTATACATCATTACTATTACTTACCTTGATGATGAACCAACGATTGTGACTTGCAACAAAACAACGCAATAAAAGGACATAGACTAAGAAGAAGATGAGATACCTAAAGAGGTCTTCGGAGAAGTTGAGAATTTTGAGAATAGGCCTAAGTCTAACGTGGAAGAAACTGAGGTCATTAATTTGGGAGATATAGAAAATGCCAAAGAAACTTGCATTAGTGTTCACCTGTCGCCATCAGAAAAGGAATGATATACGAAATTGCTAAAGGAATATGAGGACATATTTGCCTGGTTGTATGAGGATATGAATGGTCTTGGCATATCCATTGTAGCTCATAAACTACCAACTGATCCAACCTGTCCGCCGGTAAAACAGAAGCTCAGGAAATTCAAACCCGACATGAGTTTGAAAATCAAAGAAGAGGTTACTAAGCAAGTGAAAGCCAAGGTTCTCAGGGTGGTGGATGTATCCGACATGGTTAGCCAACATCGTGCCAGTAACAAAGAAGGATGGAAGGTTAGAATCTGTGTCGACTACTAGGATCTTAACCAGGCTAGTCCCAAAGACGACTTCCCCTTGCCAAACATACACATTCCTATTGACAACTGTGCCAAGCATGAGTTGCAATCTTTTGTTGATTGTTTCGCCGGATACCATCCGATATGGATGGATGAGGAAGATGCAGAGAAAACGGCTTTTATCACGCCATGGGGGATGTATTGTTATAAAATGATGCCGTTTGGGTTAAAGAATGCTGGCGCCACCTATATCAGAGCCATGACTACTATCTTTCACGACATGATACATAAGGAGATTGAGGTATATGTGACGACGTCATCGTCAAATCCAAGAAAGCCACTGATCATATGGAAGATCTGAGAAAGTTCTTCAACAGACTGAGAAGGTACAATCTGAAATTGAATCCCGCCAAGTGTGTATTTGGGGTTCCTGCTAGAAAATTACTGGGTTTCATTGTGAGTCGTCGAAGAATAGAATTGGACCCATCAAAAGTCAAAGCCATTCAAGAGTTGCCACCGCCAAAGAACAAGAAGGACGTGATGATTTTCTTGGGAAGACTCAACTATATCAGCCGGTTTATAGCTCAGTCCACGGTCATTTGTGAACCCACCTTTAAAATGTTGATGAAAGACGCTGCTAATTAGACCGGCGATTGTCAGAAGGCCTTTGACAGAATCAAGGAATACCTGTCAACGCCACCAATCTTGGTTCCGCCCGATCCAGGGAGGCCTATATTGCTTTATCTCGCAGTTTTGGATGGAGCATTCAGTTGTGTTCTGGGACAACATGATGAAACAGGGAGGAAGGAGCAAGCCATCTACTATCTCATGTAAGGCCCCGTGAAATCCCTACTCAAAAATCCGGATTCCGTGGTGGCGCGGACCTTTTTGGATTGAATAATGCAGTAAAAAGTCAAGAATAAGTTTCCAGTAAAATGCAAGAAATGCGGTCCAGAATGCGGTCGCATAATCGAAATGCAGATCGCATAGTGAGGCAGAATGTTGGTTAAAAATTGAAGTCAGTTATGCGGTCGAAATGCGGTCGCATAATCAAAATGCGGACCGCATAATCGTCACATTTTCTCTTTTGAATTTTGTAAGTGTCAGTTCTGCGGTGCACTTTGTGACCGCAGAACGTGAATGCGGGCTGCATTATTACCGCAGACTGAGTCAGAACGTATGGTTTTTGGGAGGCATTTTACGGTCCATTATGCGGACCGCATGCTCATTCTGCGATCGCAGATGCGATCGCATATTTTACTCGGGGCTCCAATTTTCTAATTTTTAACCCGACCTCCCTATCAATATATTCAACATTATGGCTCATTCTAAGCATATTTTCTGAGATTTTTAAAGAGAGAAAGAGGGTCTTAGAGGTTGAAAGTGTCCCCCCATCAAATTCCCCTTAGAATCTTTTTATATCCTTGAAACTAAACAAGTGAAGACTCCTGAATCTTCATCCCAAGAGGTAAGGCTCCATCACCTCAGCTCATATTTGTATACTTAGTCATATGGGGTCATTAGGGAAAGTAATTCATGGGTATGAGAATGAATCTCTTGCATGCATACCACCATAGAGTATTGGAAAGTAGTAAAATTAAAAAGGAGG
>MU676547.1:35094-50572 GCA_026770625.1 Nicotiana glauca
AATGATATGAAATGAACCAGTAATGTGGTATACACCGTGCATTATCGTCTAAATAAATCAAAGGCATGAGTTCCGTATTCATATTGAGTTGGGGTAGAAAGTGTTCAATTAGGCTTGCTCAGTCGGGTTCACTTGATTGAGCACCGGTCGCGGCTCCCGAGATTGAGGCGTGACATATGCGGTCAAAATGCGGTCGCATAATCGAAATGCGGACCGCATAGTCGTCGCATACTTTCCTTTTAATTTTGCGAGGGTCAGTTCTGCGGTGCACTTTGCGACCGCAGAACATGAATGCGGACCGCTTTCTTACCGCAGACTGAGTCAGAATGTTTAGTTTTTGGGGAGCATTTTGTGGTCCATTATGCGGACCACATGTTTACTCTGCGATCGCAAATGCGATCACATATTTGACTCGGGGCTCTAATTTTTTAATTTTTAACCCGACCTCCCTATTGATATATTCGATATTATAGCTCATTTTAAGCATATCTTTTGAGACTTTTAGAGAGAGAGAGAGGGTCTTAGAGGTGGAAAGTGTCTCCCATCAAATTCTCCTTGAGCCTTACTAAAACATTGAAGAAAATCAAGTGAAGACACCTAAAGTTTCATTCCCAAGAGGTAAGATTCATAACCTCAGCTCTTATTTCTACACTTAGATACATGGGGCCAGTAGAGAAGTAATTCAAGAGTATAAAAATGATATTCTCTACCTGCATGTCAAACCATAGGATATTGGAAGGTAGAAAACTAAAAAGAAGGCAATTGGGGGTATAAAATGATAGAAATTCCTCACAAAAAGGGGCTAATATCACAATGCACCTTTAGTGTTTGATGATATGCTCGAACCAAGCTACAACTTCAATTTCGTCTCTAATTCTCGATTTAATTTATAAATCTTACTCAATATATTGAAGTGCTAAGAGTTTCGGAAATTTGTAAAAGAGCAAGGAAAAGCTTTATTGAGGTATGTATGGCTAAAACCCCTTTTTGTTCGAAATTGAGCTCCGTTGTCATTACGAAAGTATGGTAAGAGTTGAATTGGCTAGTGTATTGATTGTCATTACATATTAATTGATTTATATATATCTATACATATTCGTGAAGGATGTGACTCAATGTGAATAATTTACCAATATTGGTAATTAGAGAACGATGAAAAGTATAGTTATGTGTTGAATTACTTGGGCTATAAGCCAACATTGAAACAAAGAACTATTCATGCTAGCTATGTGCTCACTTACCTGTGATTTGCCACTTGGATTACCCTTGATATATGTGTCTATGATCACAACTTGTAAAATGAATATTGAAAAGGGAAAACGATGTGATGATGGTGGCCATGAGTGCCCCAGGAATTGTTATGATATCTGTGGGATAAAGGTTTGAAGGTGTTGGCTAATGAGAATGGAGTAATGCCTCCAATGAGGTGACCTAGCCGATAGGGACGTGATCGGACACCATGACGCACACATGGTGGTAATGTGCTGTTATTGAATTCCGGATAAGGGAAATGAATTATTGATTGAGAGTAATGCCTCCAATAAGGTGACCTAGCCTTTCGGGTCGTGGTCAGACTCCGCTCGAAATGGCGGTGGTAATGAGAATAGTGGTGAACATGTGATAGATATGCCCAAATCTATGTTGTGGAAATTGTAAGAAAGATTATATGAATTGTTTCTTGATTTGCCCCTATTAATTGCTTGTATCTATTTGATAGTTATTTCTAGTAAAATGGTATTTAGTTATACATACCAGTACAATTCAAATGTACTGACGTCCCTTTTGCCGGGGGCACTACATTCGTGTTATGATTGTAGGTGGCTCCATAGCGGATAGTGTCGATCGTGTATAGCGGAGCATTTTTCTACTTGAAGTCTCGGTGAGCCCCTTTTTCTTCCATGGGGCTATATGGTGTATCTTTTGTTATTACAACTTTCCACTTTTGAGGTATAGCCGGGGCCTTGTTACCGGCATAGTTATGCTTATCTGTTGTATCCTTAGAGGCTCCAAAGACACTAGTGTGGGTTATGTACGGGTGTTCGGGGAGTCCACTATATATGTTGTAATCCCAAACTTGTGATCTCTACGAACTGTAACTCTTATAGAATCCTTGAAGCTAGCTTATGTACGGTAAATCTTTATGATATGAATTGAACCAATGATGTAGTATGCACCATGTATTCTCGTCTAAATTAATTAAAGGCATGGGTTCCATATTCATATTGATTTGGGGTAGAAAGTTTTCGGTAAGGCTTGCTCAGTCGGGTTCACTTGATTGAGCACTGGTAGCGCCTCCCGTGGTTGGGGCGTGACATCTTAGTAAGAAGTTCACCCCGTACGAGGCCCGATACTCTTTATTGGAGCGCACCTGTTGTGCTCTGACTTGGGTAGCTTAGAAATTTAGGCATTTTTTCTGTGCCTACACTAATTATCTCATATCCAGGATGGACCCGCTGAAGTATATCTTCCAGAAGCCCATGCCCACTGGCAAGCTCGCCAAGTGGAAAATCTTGCTGAGTGAATTCGACATTGTTTACGTGACTCAGAAAGCAATCAAAGGTCAAGCCATATTACATCACCTTATCGAGAATCCTATTAGCAGAGAATACGAACCCCTGAAAACGTATTTTCCTGATGAAGAGGTGTCCATTGTAGGACAAGATATTGCAAAATCCTACGATGGCTGGAGGTTATTTTTCGATGGAGCCGCAAACTTCAAAGGAGTTAGCATAGGAGCAGTCCTAGTATCAGAAACCGACAAGCATTACCCGGTATCTGCCAAGCTAAGATTCCCCTGCAGAAACAATATGGCTGAATATGAAGCTTGCATCCTAGGGCTCAAGATGGCCATTGACATGAACATTCAAGAGTTGCTAGTAATCGGGGATTCAGACTTACTCATACATCAAGTTCGAGAAGAGTGGGCAACCAAGAACTCTAAGATACTCCCCTACTTGGATCACATACAGGAGTTAAGGAAAAGATTCACAAAGATGGAATTTCAGCATGTCCCCAGGGTCCATAATGAGTTCGCTGACGCATTGGCTACTCTGTCATCCATGATCCAACATCCAGATACAAATTTTATTGATCCCATCCCAGTAAAGATTTATGATCATCCGGCTTATTGTGCTCACGTTGAGGAAGAGGCGGAAGGAAAACCATTGTTCCACGATATCAAAGAGTACTTGACAATAGGAGAATATCCAGAACTTGCCAACATTACTTAGAAGCGCACACTTCGGAGGTTATCCAACAACTTCTTTCACAGCGGGGAATCCTTTATAGGAGGACTCCCGATTTGGGTTTACTAAGGTGTGTCGAAGCGAAAGAATCATCCAGACTATTGGACGAAATGCACGTAGGGACTTGCGGGCCGCACATGAATGCTTTTGTCTTAGCAAAAAAGATACTCTAAGCAGGGTATTTTTGGATGACTATGGAGACAGATTGCATCCAATACGTTCGCAAATGCCATCGTTGTCAGATACATGCAGATATGATAAAGGTGCCTCCAAACGAGCTCACTGCAACAAGCTCACCATGGCCATTTACCGCCTGGGGAATGGATGTCATTGGACCTGTCGAGCCTGCTGCATCATGATTATTTTACTAAATGGGTTGAAGTAGCATCGTAGAGGGAAGTGACCAAGAAAGTCGTGACAGATTTTGTCCATGACCGTATTGTTTGCCGATTCGGAATTCCGGAATCAATCATCACTGATAATGGTTCCAATTTCAACAACGATTTGATGAAAACAATGTGTGAGGCATTCAGGATCAGGCACAAGAATTCTACAGCTTACAGGCCTCAGATGAATGGAGCTGTAGAAGCAGCAATAAGAATATCAAGAAGAGACTAAGGAAGATAGTCGAAAGTCACAAACAATGGCATGAGAAGTTATCATTCGCCTTACTGGGATACCGCACCACGGTCTGCACATCGATGGGAGCAACTCCCTACATGCTGGTTTATGGTACAGAGGCGGTCATCCCCGCCGAGGTAGAAATTCCTTCCTTGAGGATCATATAAGAAGTAGAGTTGGACGATGCAGAATGGGTAAAAGGTCACTACGAGCAGTTATCCCTTATATATGGAAAAAGGATGAGTGCAGTTTGCCTCGGTCAGTTGTATCAGAACAGAATGTCCAGAGCATTCAACAAAAGAGTTAAGCCAAGGAAGTTTACACCGAGGCAGCTGGTGTTGAAGAAGATATTACCACATTAAGATGAAGCCAAGGGGAAATTCTCTCCCAACTGGCAAGATCCGTACATGTTTCTCTGGGTTCTAACTGGAGGAGCCCTTATTCTTCAAGAAATAGACGGAGAAGTTTGGCCAAAGCCGATCAACTCAGATGCAGTGAAACGATACTATGTGTAGCCACTTATGATTTCCCTTATGACGTAATTTGAACTACGCCTGACCTGATTCTCGTTTAAGAGGGTATACGTAGGTAGCCCTATGGGTTCGGTCACAATTTAATAAAAATTCCATTTTCCCCCTGCTATTGGAACTGGTGCAGAATTTTGAGGAGGACCCTCAAAATTCCGAAGTTAGTTTCAGCCACTCATCGCTAGGAATGCCACCTCAATAAACTGGGGCAGAATTTTGAGGATCCTCCTCAAAATTCTGAAGTGATTCTTCAGTCATTCAGCGCAGTCGTCAGAAGTGCCAGCCCAGTAAACTGGGGCAGAATTTTGAGGAGGACCCTCAAAATTCCGGAGCAAGAGAGGTTGCAATGTCTTGAACCACGTCCCAGTCGTTGGTTCATCTAAAAGAAAGCTATTTTTCTACTTACATTATATTTACTAAATCATGTATAATCATTATTCGAATTGCTGCTGTTTAGCAATGCTACCCCAATGATACGCAACGCCGGAGGCCAGGGGAAAATGAACTAACCTTAACCCCTTACAAAACTTACAATTTTTCTTTGGATGCAGGCACTCGACTTATGATATCATCAGGTATATTTACATACGCATACTTTTGCAAGAATGCAACTCCTCAGAGTCATCACTTATCCGCAAGCGCTCTCCGTACAGTCACGACATCGTGATCAGCAATCAGCTAAGAAATCTCAACACTATCCGTCCTTTTATTTTCTTGCATTGCATGAGGCTACCTTTCTGCCTTCCGCGACTAAGCATTGTCAACATCCCGCATTATCTGCATAAGGCTACCTTTCTGCCTTCTGAGACTAAACGTTGTCTCCATCTGCATTATTTGCATCGTATAAAGCTACCTTTCTGCCTTTCGAGACTAAGCATTGTCTCCATTTGCATTATCTGCATAAGGATACCTTTCTGCCTTCCGAGACTAAGCACTATCTCCATCTGCATTATCTACATTGCATAAGGCTACCATTCTGCCTTTCGAGACTAAGCGCTGTCTCCCTTTGGGTTTTTGCATTGCATAAGGCTACCTTTCTGCCTTTCGAGACTAAGCACTGTCTCCATCCTGCATTTTCTTGTACTGCACAAGGCTACCTTTCTGCCTTCCGAGGTTTAGTTCTACCTCCACCTGCATGGCTGAAATACCGCCACTTTATATCTCTTTTATGAAATATCGCCACCTTTTACTTACGTCTTGCAATCGGCTGAAATATCACTAAAATTTATTTAAATTCTACATCGTCTAAAACATCGCCGCTTTGTTTAAAGTTCTGTCGGCTGAAATATCACCATTTTATATTTTTTTGCTTAAGCTGAAACATCGCTGCTTTATTTAAATCTCTATCGGCTGAAATATCGCCATTAACACTTTTGCATCGGCTGAGATACCGCCAAATCTTGCATTTCATGGGCTGAAATATCGCCAAATTATCCGAGGGAGTCATTGTTCGGAGGCATCATCTTCATAGCCCGAGAACACCATGCCATGGCCCGAGGACCCACTTTATATCCTGCACATCATTATTCAAAGGCATCATGGTTCGAAGGCACCATTATCATAGCCCGAGAACATCATTTCATAGCCTGCGAATCCTTTAACTTTGCGCTTCATGGCCCAGGACATCATGGTCCGGGGACGTCATCCTAACCGTCCAAGGGCAACATTCATGGTCCAATGGGAGCTTGCATCATATTTAAGTTTATGCACAATATACGCCCGTATTGCTTACCTGCAGGTACACCGGCTAGCAACGTCCATCTCAGCAGGAGAGATACCGCTCCAGTCCTCACCGCCGATCCAGTTTCAAACACCTCTTGCCCACTAAACATCGTGCCCATCTCTTTCAAATCGCCATCGGCATGTTCCGTCAATGGTTCCTAAACTACATACGGCCTGATTCCTGTAAAACCAGGGATATGTAGGCAGCTCAGAAACCGGAGCTCGGTCAAACTCTATTCAAACCGCTGCTTCCAGTCAAAATTGGCCATCATATCTTTACCTGACAACTCTTTCATCCTTCCCGGGTAAAGAGGGGCAGCTGTTGATACCAATTTTTTCCTAAGTATTTTTATACCTAAATATTTCCAAAATAGCATATTGGTGCATATATAAGCACACCCAAGAGTTTTGGCCTTTTTAATGATTTTTAAAACCAACTTATTACCTATTTTTATACAACAAAATCCAATAATTATTCCCAAAATTATCATTTTTGTGAACAGTTCATGTTTATTTTCACATTTACATCAAAATATAATTAAGGTAATTTTCGCATATTTTTACAAGTTCATTTGGTATTTTTAAAGCTAAATTGCATATAGTTGCAATTATGGCCTATCTAGTAATTTATGGCATTTTATGTTTATAAAATTAGTCCCAGTATTTTTAAATTAATATTTATATAATATTCATTTACCTAGTACTCTTAATTTTTTTTTAAATCTATATTACTATTTCATAAAAATATAAAGGGGAAAATTGGCTATTTACTATTTGGCCTCAATTGCATTTTAATTATAGCCAATTTGGCAACCCCAATTAACCAAATTCAGGCCTTAAATTACCCCAGCCCAATTTCAAAATTAACCCGACCCCTAACCCATTTGCCCGATCTGCCCGGCACCCATATAATCTAGGCCGTTGATCTAAAGGATCAATGGCCACAATTCATTCTTTCCTTTTTAATTCTACCAACCTACTCTAACCCTAATCACTTCTCACCAAATGCTACCCTTGAAACCCCTCTTTCCTCTCGATTCTCTCTAATCCCTCATGAACCCTAGCTGCTAACTCTCAATTCCGCACTAATCCATGGCCTCCCATGGCCATCGGAGATGTATAATGGCCTCCCATGGCTCCTGAGTGTTCGGTTACATGATTTCACGGCCAAATCTCGAAGGAAGCTGGTCCAATCGTTGCCTGATTTCCACTCATGACCTTTCTTCGGTCGTCCCTGACTTTTCTTCGGCCAGCCGCGACCGCTCGAGTCAGATCCTTGGCGCTCCTAGTTAGATCGTTAATTTCCAAGGCATTTCTCACCTTTCTGGGTTCTCCGAAACCCTAATCTTTGGGATTTTATTGATTTTTCTTTTAGATCTGCTTTAGATCTATACTTGCCATGAATGTTTAAGTGTGTTTTCGAAAGTTCTTCGACTTTTCTTGCAAAATGACCCTTCGTTAGGGTTTTTCCTTTAAGTTTTTCAAAAGATCTCTGATTCTTTAACGTGTTTATGTTTTGGCTATGATTTGCTCATGATTTCTCCTCTATCTGTTTCATGCATGTTAAAAACCCTAATTCCTTTTAGTTTATCCGGGTTCTGAAAGTTGTTTGCTTAAATATGCATTTGTTCTTTGTCGCTAGTTCTTTCTTCTTCGTTTAATTTGCTTAATTTTGAGTTCTTACCTGGTTACTGTTAAAGCCCTAATTTTTCTCTAGAAATTTTCTCTTTTTTGTTCCTACTCTGAGACCCTTTACTTGCTTCTATGTCTTCTTCACTGTTTGTGGTTACTTGACCTGCTTGACTACTATGCTTCGAGTATTTTCTTACTACTGAACCCTAGCTTACCCTAATGCTACCGTATGTTTGTACTGCTTCATCAACATGTCTAACACTGCATGTTTGTTCACTCCTTGCTATTTATATAATAAAGTGCGGTATCATGTTCCTTTCTTGTTTTGATCTTGATTCCTTTGATCTTGTGACTGATTGCAAAAGATTTTCTTACGAGCCCTAATTTTCTACTCATTCGTTTAAAAATTAATTGATTCACGTCTTTTATTGTGATGTTTTACCTTGATGAATCCTTTCCCAAAATAAGTATATTTCGTACTTAGACTGGATCATCTACTTCATGCATTTACTACCCTTTTTATGGCAATAATCAATCTGCCCCAAACTGATTTCTTTTCCTTAATTAGGCCTGCTGACCCGTTAAGCAGTGTTTCCCTAATTAAAAGGGAATCACTTGGGTTATTTGATTCTGAATGGTGATTATTTCCATGTTTGAGTTTTAATTTTACTTATTACCTTATTTCTCTACACGTTTTCAAAGCTATAAATACCTACTCTCTTCTCTTTCAAACATACGAACACAGACGAGCAATCTGAGTTCAAAATCACTCTTACTTAAAACTCTCTCTCTCTCTTTCTGCTACTTGTGCTGTTGCTAGGCTGTGGACTTTTGTTTGCTCTACTTTCTTCTGCACTTTTGTCTCTCTACTGGTAAGTCCTAGTTAATTTACATGTCTCAACAACAACATGTTTTCATTCCTGTCTACTTCTGTTCATGTTTTCTTTTGTTAACATGTGTTTCTAGCATGTTGTAACATGTCCCCTTTCCCTTGTAATTCAATGTTTAATTTACATGTGCATCCTGTCAGTTGTTTGTTATTTAATTGATACTTAATGAATCCAAAACCCTTATATCCCCTTTATATGCTTAAGTTATGGTTCAGAAACATAGAAATGTTTGAAATCATTGTCCATGGATATGAACTGGACCCTTTGGGCCCTAAGCTTTGTTAATTCCCCATCCCCATTCCCCTATTATGTGTGTGCTGAGTATCAGTCTTGGCCTGCCAGTATTTCTGATTATTGTTCAGGCCATGGCTTGACCTCCAGTAGGTCTTTTACTCCCTAAATGCTTGATCAACAGGTTTGGTCAGGGGTGTGCAAGCCTATTTTGTGGCTGGGCATGACCACCAGCCTGCCTGGGTAGCCTTTATCCCTTCTTTTGCACTTACACTCATTCTTAGAACTTAAGTTCTGCCCTCCTTGTGTGAGCCTTGCCTTGCGACCCTGGAGCTCCCTCTGAACTTGGACACATAAGGGTTGGCCCTTCCACACTGCACAACTCAATTTCTGTTTAATATCTTGGGTGTATGCACTGCCTGGGGTTCCTAAAATCCCCTGGATCTCTGAAACACCCTAGATGAGAGAAGTCTTGGAAATCTGGATCTCGGAAGTGTCTCAATCTCATATTATTAGGCCTCAAGTTTGGATTAGGCTGCTCGTATGTAGCTGAGGATTTCTGATGTATTTTTAATTCCAGTTTATTTCTTTTGGGCTGTAATAACTTGTATAAACTCGGGGAACTTAGTAAAAAGGGGGGATGGGATTTAATTTTTATGCATAAAGGGTAGAGATCCTGCCTATAGGAGTTTGTTATGATTCCTGCAATTTCACACCTAAAAATCATGTCTATAGGTTAACTTTCAATTTCTGCAAATACACCTAGAAATCATGCTTATAGTCTAACTTTTAATTCCTGCAAATACGCCTAGAAATCCTGCTTATAGGTTAATTTTTAACTTCTGCAAACTCACATCTAGAAGTCATGCCTATAGGATTCATTCATAATTTCTGAACCTCCGTGCAAAGATATACTGCCTATAGGTCAATTTCTAATTATTCATATAAAATATGGTCTATAAACTACTGCATTCTGCATTTATAAACACCATTAGGCAAATAGTTGGTAGGTTCAATAATAAAGACTGCATATAGATACCATGTTCATAGGACCCTTTGTTAACGTCTAAAAAAAGGGTGTCCAAATCAGTAAGCGTATAGAAAGCATGCCTATAGGAAATCTCGAATCTGAATAGAGGTAATATTAACTGTTGAACTCGTAATACCCTGTTAAAATTGGTAAACCCTTTAGTTTGCATCTTTTTTTTTCTTCTTTAAAAAAAAAATCAGCATATAACACGCCTAGCTTTAACCAACACTTAGATGCTCAGTCAGATCGGTTTTAGTCAACTGCATTCGAGTAAGCCTAATGTAGACTTTCCGCCTAAAAATATGCGTTGAACCAGTCCGCTTGTCGCTTTATTTAGTTAAGACCAAATCAGTACGTGTAAGACATGCTAAACTCTATGACTTTTTGCTGGTTTATGGAGGCATATTTGAGCCCATGTTTTCTTGTTTGTTTCCCTCTATTTGCACTTACTTGTTTTGGTTGACGCCTTAGCATTTTGTCCTTTGAAACCTCTAAAAGCCCCAAACCCCTTTTCCTTTAGGATTAGTAGTCCATTTGCCTCCGGGACTGATAGGATTGGGACGGGTAATAGCATGCAAGAAGTAACGATACCATTCCACGCTTTAATACCTTAACGAGGTGGGAAGGGTAGACATGGAGATGATTATTACACGATAACACTATGCGTACAATTGGGTACCGATGTTGTGTGGATGATCCATGTGATGTATAAACCTAGGACCCCCTCCCTCTTTATTAGTTGTTATTTTTAGGTTTTTCAAAAGCTTTCCAATTTTAAAACTTTCGCTTCTTTTCATTTCTTTTAAATCACTTGCCTCAATTATTTGACCCCTTACCTTTACTTGTGTATCTCTTCTTTAATCACAAACTGCTTCCTTCCAAATTTCAGCTCTTTTAAATCCTTTTTGTGCTTTCTTATTTGTAACTGTTATGTGAAAGATTCTCATATTTGCAATGCTTGCTTGTCTACTTGTTTGCTTGCATTTAAAGTCACAATTGTAGCATGGCCGGGAACCACACTAGTGGATCTTGAGGGGTGCCTAACACCTTCCCCTCGAGATAATTTCTAGCCCTTACCCAAACTCTGGTTTTCATCTCAAATTCTTTCTTAAAGTGTCCTAATGCACTATAATCATTAGGTGGCGACTCTCCAAATCCAAAAAAACCCAATTCCCAAACGAGAATAGAGTTGTCCTCCTAAATGTCGTAAACCCGATCTCGTGAGAAAAAGGGGGCGTCGACAATCACCGCACTCAAAGCAACCTCGTGGCTGGCCCAACTACTAAGTCGAAGATGATCCCCGATGACCCGAATGACCACCGTAGTAAATCTATAATAGTGGTTCTTTGATAGGAGATTAAGGTGCACTAAATACTAGCTACTCGGGATGAGATCCATCAGAACCACGGTTACCTGAAACATCGTGTACTACCTGAAGTGCTAATGAATCGGCCTATGAGGATGTCCTCTCCAAAATGAACCTCTGCCTCTAGATGATTCACTAATGAAAACACCAAAATAACAAGGCCTCTTCTCAGATAACGCCTCTCAACCCTGACTACGAATCCTATCGATCCTTCTAACAATCTCTACAACCAAGTCTCCTTGGCTATTTGTAGTCTGATACCAATAGTACGGCCATCTATAAATATCCTCATCCTCTTCCTCTCAGTAAGGATCAAGATAGCTGTATGGCTAGATAGGTCCACAGATATAGTCTCGTACTGGGTAATAGTCATGCCACCTTATTGTAGACGCTCAAACTGGCTGCAGTACACCTCTCTCATGGAAAAAGGAATGAACTTCTCCAAAATAGTTGTGAGAACTGATCCCAAGCGAGTGGAGGTGAACCTGCTGGTCTGCCTCTAACATAGTCCTGCCACTATCTCTTGGCATATCTAATCATCTAAAACACTACAAAGTCAGCTCCGTTGGACTCCACAATACCCATGTTGCGCAAAACCTCGTGGCAGTGATCCAAATAATCTTGTGGGTCCTTAGAAGGTGTACCACAAAAATGAATAGGAAAGAGCTTGGTGAACTTATCCAACCTCTTCAACCCTCAGAAGACATCACGAGCCTCTCCCAGGGCTGTGTAGCAATAGCAAGCTAAACCACTCCAACTATTGGAACCGCTGGAGTCTGATATATGGGAGCAATCTACTCCAGAGTTAGAGTAGCGGGAGTCTAGGATCCTCCCCCATCATGAGAGACAACTGCTGGCATAGAATATACTTCATCATAGGCCACACTCTCCATAAGCCCCACTAAGTGAACTAGGGAATCCTGAAGTACAGGAGTAACAATGAATCCCTCCAGGACTTGAGCTTGTCCAACTGGTGCAATCTGAATAAGGATCTCATCCTCCTGCTCGATCTGAGGCTCTATAATTTGTAATGACCTAGCCGGTCATTTATATATTGTATCCCTGTTCCCCTATTTATTGCCATTTCTATGTTCATTTTTGGTTATATCACTTTCCAGGGTGGTTGGATTGGTTTTGTGAAGGTCTTGGAGTACATTGGGATACTTAGTCTCAAGGTTAGAAGATTAAGTTGAAAGAATTGACCGGAGTTTGACTTTTGTGTAGATAACTCTAGAATGGAGTTTTGATGGTTCCAATAGTTTCGTATGCTAATTTGGACTTAGGCATATGTCCAGATGTTGATTTGGAGGTCCGTAGGTTGATTTTGATATTTTTAGCAAAAGTTGGAAAAGTGAAGGTTTGAAAGGTTTGATTAAGAGTTGAATATTTCCATATCAGGCTCACATTTTGGATCCATGAGTTGAAATAGGTCCGTGATGTCATTTATGACTTGCTTGAAAAATATGAAGTCATTCGGAGTTGATTTGACATGGTTCGACATGAGTTTTGAAAGTTGAAAATTTATTAGTTTCATTAGGCTCAAATTGGTGTATTTTGGTGTTGTTTGATTGATTTGAGGTTTCAAGTAAGTCTGTGTTATATTTTAGGACTTGTTGGTATGCTTAGTTGGTGTCTCGGGGGCCTTTGGGATGTTTCAGAGTGAGTTCGGATTATCTATGGACTTAGAAGAATTTATGAATAATTACCGGCTCTAGTTCAATCACAACAACGAGGATTTAGACGCAAGTATGAAGCCATAGAAGCGGCCTATTAATCTCAAGTGTGGATGGATGATGGATTAGGCTGAGTCCATAGAAGCGGACACGTGGTCGCTGAGGCGGGCTAGGCTGGACTTAGTGAGTAGCGCAGAAGCGAGAGTGGATAGAGGCTTGGGAATTCGCAAATACGGAGTATGGATCGCAGAAATGGTTCTATAGGTGTAGAAAGGGGACTGCAAGTGCGCATGGTCGGGAAATATGTGATTTCCATAGAAGCGAAATATTGACCGCAAAAGCGACACCGAAAGTGGGACCAATTGAGCCGCCGATGTGGGAATCGCTGGGCAGAACATAAAAATGAGGGTTTGGCCATTTTTCTCGTAGTTGAAATTTTGGAGCTCAATTGGAGGCAATTTTTGGGAGGCTTTGTGATACATTGAAAGATAAGTGAAGTTAAATCACTTTTAATGATATATATTGATTATCCATTGATTATGACACCCGATTTGTGAATTTAGGGTGAAATTTAAGGATTTTAGGCTATTTTATTGGAGAGTGTGATTTGGCGATTTAGGGGTCGATTGTGGATGGAATCGGATGAAATTAGTATGGTTGAACTCAAAATTTAATGGGTGTTCGGAATTTGTGCGTTCTATCGGGTTCTGGGGTGTAGGTTCGTGGTTATGTTTTAGGCTGCTTTTCTGATTTTGATAAAAGACCTTAACTTTATTACATGTAATAGTTTCCTATGGCTATTATTGATGATATAAGTATCTTTTGCTTGATTCAAGTCATTCGGAGGTCGATTCATATGGCAATGTCTTTTTGGAGTATTGATTGGCACGTTTTGAGGTAAGTAACATATGTAATCCATGATTTGAGGGTATTTAACCTTGGAAAATATGTTTCTTGAGAGGTATTGATGTGAAGTATGTGCTAGGTGGCGGGTGTGCGTGTGCACCGGTGTATGCATGATTTGATGTTGTTATTAGACTATTATGGGATTTTTTTGCTATCATGCTTCAATATATCAATACTTCAAAACATGTATGATTATTTGAGTTGTAATTTATGTTATAAATCATGTTTAGGTAATGTGCTATTTGTTGAGACTTGATAGTGCTATATTTTTTTTGTTTCTAAGCTATTTGCCTTAATTATACACATGCTCTCAATTGTGATGTTATATTTGTGTATGTGTAACATTGTTGAACCGAGTATTGTGAGATCTGATTACCCGATACTTGCATGGTTAATGAATGAGTTCGGTCCATAGAGCCGATTTGGTGTTGATGTTGAGGTGACGCGTATGCCAGGCTTATATTGGGCTAAGTGTTATTAATTTGGGCCGATGCGTGCACCAACCCTAACTATGATCATGATTAGAGATTGGACAGGATCCACCCCTCCTGAGTCTGACATACCAGTAGTAGCCGCAGGCATAGTGTTTTACATACGTGCTTGATGATGGGCAGTTATGCCACGCACCCATATAATGCTAAGTGTTGTTGTGTAGTTACTCTTAATGGTTTCACTGTGTTATTATTGATTTAACATGTATATTTGACATGTAAGCATAGAGATGTACCTCCCTCTTGGTAGTTGGTAAATGAAATTTTATCCATGTTAGGCTTAAACTGTTATACTTGGAAAACATGTCTAAATTCCTGAAACGTGAACACGCTGAACATAATATTCATTGAGCTAATTATTGATATTGGCCACTGACTATTGTTTGTGAGCTCGTCATTACTTTCAGCCCAAGGTTTATTTTGTTAATCATTGAGTATATGATGTCGGTTACATGTGGTCAGTTGTACTCATACTACACTCTGCACTTCATGTGCAGATCTAGGTACTGTTGGACGAGGTGATCTTTAGAATTCTAATGCTACTAGCTTTTGGAAGACTACGAGGTAGCTGCTATACCATCAGTAGACCTTGAAGATTTCTTTTGCTATTTATAATGGGCAAAATACCTTACCACCCCTTAAACTTGTCACAGATTATTAGTTACAACCGTAAACTACTCGTGGTCTTAATTACCCCCTCAACTAGGTCTTTTGAGATCCATTATCCCCCTAGACACTAATGTGGCAAATTGTATTGGTGCACTCGCCTGCCACATGGATTTTTCTGTATATGTGGTATTTTTTTGAACAATAAAATATATTTTTACCTTTCTAAGTATGTTAATTTTTTAGATAATCTTTTCGAATACAATTTATAATAAAAGTTGGATAGAACTACATATTTAGGGTAAATTTTTTTATTTGATAAAGTTTTAGTTAACCTTTTTTTGAATTTGACCTGAAAATAAAGATTTATACAATTGAAATAAATAGTCAAGACATCTAAAAAGTTATAAAAATATTTGAAATCAATTATTTTGGATATAATTTTTTATATATCTCTAAATTATGGTGCTCTGAATATATATATATATATATATATATATATATATATATATATATATATATATATATATTTTTTTTT
>MU676547.1:51316-108534 GCA_026770625.1 Nicotiana glauca
AAGTAAAAATACGCAGTTGAAATAAATAGTTATTGTATCAAAATATGAGATAAAAAGAGTGTACAGTTGCAAAAAATAACTTACTCTATGGATACATTTTTAGAGCAATAAAAAAAGGGTAGTCCATTGCACTAAACTCCCACTATTGCGCGACGTCCGGGGAAGGGTCGGACCATAAAGTGTCTGTCGTATGCGGCCTTGCCCTGCTTTTCTAAAATAAGTTTTTTTAGAGCAATAAGTATGTTAGAAATAATAAGTTATTTCTTGTATGTTAGAAATAATAAGTTATTTCTTGCAATTGCTCAGTCTTTTTATTTCTTCTTTTGATGAAATGACAATTTATTTCAACTGTGTATTTTTACTTTTTCACTTAAAATATGTAAAACCTATATTTTTAGAGCACCACAACTTAGAGCTATATAAAAAATTATAGCTAAAATAATTAATTTCAAACTATGTATTTTTATAACTTTTTAGATGCCTTGCATATTTATTTCAATTGTATAAATCTTTATTTTCAGATTAAATTAAAAAAAATTAACAAAAACTTTATTATTTTTAGCCAAATAAAAAAATAGCCTAAATAATGTAGTTCTATCAAAGTTTTATTATAATTTTATTCGAAAAAAATTATCTAAAAAAGTAACATACTTAAAAATGTAAAAATATAGTTTATTTTTCAAAAAAATGCCACATATACAGAAAAATCCACGTGGCATGCGAGTGCACCAGCACAATTTGCCACATCGGCGTCTAGGGGGTAATGGCTCTCAAAAGGCCTAGTTGACGGGGTAATTTAGACCATAAATAGTTTAAGGCTGTAACTAATAATCCGTGAGAAGTTTAGGGGGTGGTAAGGTATTTTGCCTTTGTGTTGTTATTGTTCTACTATTCTATCAATTGTATCAGAGGATTTTGCTTGTATTTTGATATTCAGTAGTGCTCATGTACTGATTGACACCAGGTCTTCGGGATGGTTGTAGCAGTATTCTAGTTGTTTTCATCGAATATTTCATGATATATTTTGCCATTGAGTTATTAGACCATGTCCATTCGAATTAATAGTATTATGTTGTTTGTATGCCTAGTAAGTAGTGTTAGGCATCGTCGTGGCTCCGGTGGAAGCTGGGTCATGACAAATTGGTATCAAAGTACTAGGTTGCCTTGGTCACATGAGTTATAAGAAAGTTTAGCAGAGTCTTGCGGATCGGTACAGAGACATTTGTACTTATCTTCGAGAGGTTACCGAACTATTAGGAAACTTCACTTCTTTGCATTCTTGCACTGGGTGAATTTTTATTTTTGAAGTTTGAACCCTCACACTTATAGTCTCTCACAGATGGTGAGGACACATATGATTGGATCAGGCGAACGACCATTAGTACCACCAGTTAGGACCGCGAGGGGCCAGGGCCGCTGTAAAGGCCGAGGTGGGGCTCGCACTACACCTAGAGCAGCACTTGTGTAGCCGTTAGTTGCTCCAGATGAGGAGTAGGTTATAGATATAGTTGAGTCGGTGGGACCAGCTCAGGACCGATAGTGCCTATTGTTATTCCAGGCCTTCAAGAGGCCTTGGCTTAGATTTCCACTAGAGCTTCGCTTAGGCAGTTTCGATTCCAGTTGCACCAGCTACCTCACAGGCTGGGGGAGGTGTCCAAACTCCTGCTACCCATACCCAAGAGCAGCAAGCTTAGGGTCATCAAATACCGGGTATTACCAGTTCAGCCGGTTGCTAATTCTTTAGCCGAGGGGGGTCCACTTATGAGTGATGAGGAGAAGAAGAGGTTGGAGCAGTTTGGAAGGCTTAAGCCTCCAGAGTTCAACTGGGAGGAGTAAGAGAATTCTTAGGATTTCCTAGACAAGTGTTAGTGGATTATTCGCGCATCGGGTATTTTTGAGATTAATGGAGTTGCATTTACCACTTTTTAGTTGATAGGGGAAGCCTACATAAGGTGGTAAGCTTAGGAGTTGAGCAGGCCAGTTGGTGCATTGCGAGTTACCTGGCATGAGTCCTCAGTTTTCTTCTTAGAGAAGTTTGTCTCACAGTCTCACAGAGAGGAGCTACGTAGAGATATTAGTAGCTACGCTAGAGAGTAATGACTGCGACTCAATACAAGATGAGGTTCATAGATTTGGTCCATCATTTTATATGGTTGGTTCTTACTGAGAGGGAGAGGATCAGGAGGTTCATTAACTGCCTTAACTATGGCTTACATTATAGTTTGGCTCGAGAGGCCGAGACGGATGCTTGGTTTGACCAGATAGTTGAGATTTCTAGGCGCTTGGAGCAAGTTTGTAAGCTTGAGTATGAGGAGTGAGAGGGTAAGAGGCCTCGTGGTTTAGGTGGTTTTAGTGGTACATAGTCTGGAGGTCAGTCAGATCATAACAGAGGCCGTCTTTTTAGGCTCGATTAGATGGCACATCACATTGCTCGTGGTTCTTCAGCTAGCCATGGTTCTTACAACACTCATTCGATTCAATCATTTTTCAGTGCACTTTAATCTCAGGGCTCGTACCGTGCTCTATCATTTAAGGGTTCGTTAGTACCGGGACTTCCAGTGGTTATTCTAGTTCTTGGGGCCCGATTTGGACCTCACAGTCATTTCTAGTTCGAGGTTGCTATGATATTGGAGAGTTGGGTAATGTGAGGAAGTATTTCCCTCTTTATTATAGAGCTCTAGTGCAGCAGGGAGGCTAGAATATGACTCCTGCACAGTTGCTACACCACCCACTCAGCTAGCTCGGGATAGAGGTCGTGTGGGTCGATGTCGCCTAGAGGGGGAGGTCTGTCAGGTGATGGTCAAGCTCGATGCTATACTTTTCCCGCCAAGACAGAGGCAGTTACTTCTGATGTTGGAGTATTATGTGATCCTATTTCCAATTATTCATATGTGTCATCGTACTTTGCTCGTTATTTAGATATGCCTCGTGATTCTTTAGCTATGCCTATTCATGTATCTATGCTGGTAGGTGATTATATTATTGTTTCTTAACCGTGTATGTCGGTGCATGTGGTGACTATTGGGGGATATGATATGAGAGTTGATATTTTATTTCTTAGCATTGTTGATTTTGATGTAATTTTGGGCATGGACTAGTTATCGCCATATCACGCTATCCTTGATTATCATGCTAAGACTGTGACATTGGCGATGTCAGGGGTTCAAAATTTAGAGTGGAGAGGCTCCCTAGATTATGTTCCTAGTGGAGTGATTTCACATTTGAAGGCTCAATTGATGGTTGAGAAGGGATGTTTAGAATATTTGGAATTTGTGAGTGATGTTTGAGTATATACTGTAAGGCCCTGTGAAATCCCTACTCGAAAACCCGAATCCCGTGGTGCCAAGTTAGGAGCATGTGTTAGAAATTAATAAATATGCTTCGCGGTTCACAAGATCGTCGCGGCGCAGACCTTTTTGGATTGAATAATGCATTAAAATGTCAAGAATAAGTTTCCAGAAAAATGCAAGAAATGCGGTCCAGAATGCGGTCGCATAATGGAAATGTGGACCGCATATCTGCCGCATAGTGAGGCGGAATGTTGGTTGAAATTGAAGTTAGTTATGCGGTCGAAATGCGGTCGCATAATCGAAATGCGGACCGCATTCTTACCGCAGACTGAGTCAGAATGTTTAGTTTTTGGGGAGCATAATGGACCGCATGTTTACTCTGCGATCTCAAATGCGATCGCATATTTGACTCGGGGCTCCAGTTTTATAATTTTTAACCCGACCTCCCTATCGATATATTCGATATCATAGCTCATTTTAAGCATATCTTCTGAGACTTTTAGAGAGAGAGAGAGAGAGGGTCTTAGAGGTGGAAAGTGTCAAATTCTCCTTGAGCCTTGCTAAAACATTGAAGAAATCAGGTGAAGGCACCTAAATTTTCATTCCCAAGAGATCAAGTGCTAAGAGTTCCGGAAATTTGTAAAAGAGTAAGGAAAGCTTTATTGAGGTATGTATGGCTAAAACCCCCTTTTTATTAGAAATTGAGCTTCGTTGTCATTTACGAAAGTATGGTAAGAGTTGAATTGGCTAGTGTATTTGTTGTTACTACGCATTAATTGATTTTCATATATCTATACATATTCGTGAAGGATGTGTCTCAATGTGAATAATGTACCAATCTTGATAATTAGATAATAATGAAAAAAAATATTCATGTGTTGAAACACTTGGGCTATAAGCCAACATTGAAACAAAGAATTATTCATGCTAGCTATGTGCTCACTACCTGTGATTGCAACTTGAATTATCTTTGATATATGTGTCTATGATCACAACTTGTAAAATGAATGTTGGAAAGGGAAAACGATGTGATGATGGTGGCCATTAGTGCCCAAGAATTGTTATGATATGTGTGGAATAAAGATTTGAAGGTGTTGACTAATGAGAATGGAGTGATGCCTCCAATGAGGTGACCTAGCCGATCGGGTCGTGATCGGACACCATGCCGCACACATGGTGGTAATGTGCTGATATTGAATTCCGGATAAGGGAAATGAAATATTAATTGAAAGTAATGCCTCCAATGAGGTGACCTAACCGGTCGGGTCGTGGCCGGACTCCGCTCGAGATGCCGGTGGTAATGAGAACAGTGGTGAACATGTGACAGAAATGCCCTAATCTATGTTGTGGAAATTGTATGAAATATTATATGAATTGCTTCTTTGATTTGCCCATATTATTTGCTTGTATCTCTTTGATAGTTCTTTCTAGTGAAATGATGTTTAGTTATACATACCGGTACAATTCAAATGTACTGACGTCCCTTTTGCCGGGGGCGCTACATTCGTGTTATGATTGTATGTGGATCTATAGCAGGCACTCCAGTCCACCGGCAGTAGCACCTCGTCCACTTTCTGTCAGTTGTATGGGTGAGCCCCTTTGCCTTTGGGGCCCAACATGGCTTATGCCGCTGTTCTTTCCGGAGTCATATTTTTGTATTTGCGTAAGGTATAGCCGGAGCCTTGTTGCTGACATTTCTGTATTATTCTTCAATTATATTTAGAGGCTCCGTAGACAAGTTGTGGGTAGTGTCGGGTATTGGAAATTAAAATAGAAATATTGATGTTTGGCAATGATGTATATAACTTGTAATACCCTTAATGTGGCGAAATGAAGTTGCTAATGAAAATGAAATGGAAAACGTTAATTATATGTTGATAGAATTTGATTAATGGAGTCTATCCCTTATTTAATTATGGGTTGGGTTGGGTAGTATGTATGAAACCTGCCAGGCTTGCTCAGCCGGGTTTATTCGGTTGAGCGCCGGTCGCGCTCCTCGAATTTTGGGGCGTGACAGATACTCCTACTGTTGAGTCAGTTCTAGTAGTTAGAGACTTCCCAGATGTATATCTATCAAACTTGCTAGGCACGCTACCTAATAGGGACATTGATTTTGGTATTGACTTGGTACCGGGCACTCAGCGCATCTCTATTTCACCATATCGCATGGCACCTATTGAGTTGAAGGAGTGGAAGAAGAAGTTGCATGAGCTACTTGATAAGGGCTTCATCAGCCCTAGTGTGTCATCTTGGGGTGCTCTGGTTCTATTTATGAAGAAAGTTGGTACTGTAAAGATGTGTATTGACTACAAGTAGTTGAACAAGGTTACTATTAAGAACATGTACCCACTACCGTGCATTAATGACTTATTTGATTAGGTTCAGGGTGCCATAGTGTTCTCAAAGATTGATTTGACCATCAGTGAAGATCCAGGATTTAGATATTCCGAAGACAACATTCATGACCGGCTATGGACACTATGAGTTTCTGGTGATGTACCTTGGACTGAACAATGCCCTAGCAGCCTTTATGCACTTGATGAATAGTGTGTTCCATCCATATCTTGATTCTTTCGTCATAGTATTCAATGATGATATATTGGTGTACTTACGCATCCAGAAGGATCATGAGCAGCATCTGAAGATCGTACTCCATACTTTGAGAGAGAAGAAAATATTTGGTAAATTCTCTAAATGTGAGTTTTGGCTCAATTTTGTGCGTTGTTGGGGAATGTGGTGTCTAGTGAGGGGATCAAGGTGGATCCAATGAAGATTTAGATAGTTCAAAGTTCTCCCATATTGTCTTCTCCTATTGAGATTCGGAGGTTCCTTGGTTTGGCCGGATATTATCGCCATTTTGTGGTGGGTTTATCGTCCATTGCAGTACCTTTGACTAGATTGACCCAAAAGGGTGCAATTTTGAGGAGAGCTTTTGGAAGATCAAGACTGCATTGACTACAACCCCAGTGTTGATGTTGCCTACAAGTTTAGGAAAAATGATTTTCAAAATTAAATGTAAGGCTCCCGCGGTGGTATAAGTAAAGATTGTGACTTAAATTGTGAAACGTGAATACGAAGTGGTACCTCGGTTGTGATTCTTGTTGTGCACTTTGTATTAGAAAGAGTTATTGGTTGAAACATTCTTGTTGCTTTTATGTTTCCTTGTCATTCAAGTTTTGTCCGCATTTAATTATTTAAGGTTCTCATTAATTGCTTCCTTCTTGCTGTCTTTCTGCTTATAATTCTATTACCAGTTGACCTTATTAGACTACATTGGTATTATTCATTTCTCTATTTCCATTACTTTTTGTTATTATATTTTCGTTCTGTTTATTATGTCCTGGTAGGTGTCTTGACCTAGCGCCGACACTACTCTACCGAGGTTAGGCTTGATACTTACTAGATACCATTGTGGTGTACTCATACTACGCTTCTAAGCATAATTTTGTTCAGATCCAGGTACATCTACCCATGCTGGACGTTAGTTATTGACTTGTTAGCTGCCTTTCGGAGACTTCAAGGTTTACCTGCTCAGTGTCTGCAGCTTGTTGCCACCTTATGTTTTTAGACTTTCTACAGTTTATTTCTTGTCCCAAAACAACATTATATTACGAGACTATTAGTACTCTCTTGTCAAGATTATGACTCTGTTCCACCAGGTTTTTGGGGAAGTATTGGCTATTGTAATGTTGAATTTTATTATAATAGTGTAATGTTTTAATTTGAGGCTTTAGTATTATTTCCACTATTTCTCTATGCATGTTAGGATTACCTAGTCTTAGAGACAAGTTGCCATCACGACATTATAATTTGGGAAATTGGGGTCGTGACAAATTATCGGCCAAACTTACGTAAAATGATATCTTAATTTAATTTTATATTGACTAAACAGCGTTTCTAGAGAGCTATACATCATTTCACCCCTGGACGGACGGATGCTCTGAGCGCACCATTCAAATATTGGAGGACATATTTCGTGCCTGTGTTATGGATTTTGGTGGTTCTTGGGATCAATTTTTGCCACTTGGAGAGTTTGCCTACAACAACAACTACCAATCAAGTATTCAAATGGCTTATTATGAGGCCCTATATGGGAGATGGTGTTGTTCTCCAGTTGTTTGGTTTAAGCCAAGAGAGGCTAGGTTGTTGGGCACATATTTTGTTTGAGATGCCTTGGGTAAATCCAAGTTGATTCAGGATTGAATTTGTACAGCCTAGTCTACACAGAAGTGTTATGATGATCAGAAGGTTCGTGATGTAGCATTTATGGTTGGAAAGAGGGCTTTGCTTTGGGTTTCACCCATATTTATGGTTGTAGAGAGGTATTTTCTCAGGGATTCGCCCCTGAAGGGTGTGGTGAGGTTTGGGGAGAAGGGAAAGTTAACCACTAGGTACATCGGTTCTTTCGAGATCCTTGAGAGAGTTGATAAGGTGGCCTACAAGCTTGCATTGCCACCTAGCCTATATGCGGTTCACCTAGTGTTCCATATTTCTATGCTCTAGAAGTATTATGGTGATCGCTCCCATGTGTTAGATTTCAACTCACTCCAATTAGACAAGGATTGGACTTATATTGAGGAGCCATTGGGTATTTTGGACAGACATGTACAGGAGTTGAGATCAAAGAATATTACTTCCGTGAAGGTTCAATGGAAGGGTCATCCGGTCGAGGAGGTGACTTGGGAAAATGAGCACGACATGCGGAGTCAGTATCCTCACCTTTTCATAACTTTAGGTATGTATTTATGCACGTTCGAGGGTGAAATTTGTTTTAACAGTGGGAGAATGTAATGACACGATCGGTCCTTTTGTGTAATTGCACCTTGTTTACCCTTTTGATGCTTCGCACATGTGTGATTTACAAGGTTGATGGGTTTCGTTTCGGGGAGGTCTCGGGTTGATTTGGAACCTTTGATTATTGGCTTAGAAACCTAAGTTATTTATGTTGATCAATGGTTAACTTGTTTAAAACAACCTCGGAACAGTGTTTTGATGGCTTCGATAGTTTCGTATCATGATTTTGGACTTGGACGTATGCCCAGAATTAAATTTGGAAGTCCGCAGGTTGATTTGTGTGGTTTTGCCGAAAAATTGGAAATTTAATGTTTAGATGAATGACTATAGGGTGGCTTTTGGATATCGGGCTTGGAAATAGATTTTGGGACTTGGAATAGGTCCATTATGTTATTTATAACATGTCTGCAGAAATTTGGTATTGTTTGGAGTTAATTTAATAGGATTCAGACGCTTAGTTGCAATTCTAGAAGTTTTTGTACCTTACTTTGAAATTCATGCGCTTTGGTGTTCGATTCATAGTTCTAGGTGTGATTATTGTATTTTGATCTTGCGGGCGAGTTCGTGTGTTTTTAGGCTCGGATGTGTTTTGGACGTGTTTTAAAATGTTCTGGATTGAAAACAGAAAATTTGGTGTGTTGATGCCTTAGGTGTCGCATTAGCAATGCATGAGTCGCAATTGCGATGTTGACTTGGGCAGGTCTAGGTTCACATTTGCGATAAATGTGTCACTTTTGCGAAGGGAACAAGGTTTGCATTTGAAAACCCAGTTTTGTATTTGCGAAGTCTCCCTTAGGTTTGTCAGTTATGCAATTGCGAGAATTTTTTTGCAATTGTGAGGGTTCACAATTCGCAATTGCAACAACTGAAACTAGACATAAGGTTAGAAAAGTTGGGATTTCAGCTCACTTCTCACATTTTAGAACCCTAGATTCCGTAGGAGGAGATTTCGAGAAGTAATTTTCATCTACAAATATTGGGTAAGTGACTCTAATCAATTGTCAACTTTATTTCATGAATATATCATAGATTTAACATTAATTTACTTGAATCAAAGATGAAAATTGGGAAATTTTGTCATGTTTTTAAAGAATGAAAATTTGAGTTTTGAAAGTCGATTTGGACTTAAATTTGAAATCTAATCACATATGTGGACTCATGGATAGTCGGAATCTACCCTTGGACACGGGTTTTGATCGGGCGTGCATGTGGTTGACTTTTGTTGGCTCTTTGGGAAATTTGTAAAGATCAAAACTTCATCTATTATAATTATTTTCCCTTGCATTGTATTAAGTCACTTTAGATTAGATATGAGCAGCGTGGAGGCAAATTTTAGAGGAAAAGCTATTTCCGAGGTTGAGTTGGCCTAGTTGAGGTAAGTATCTGTCACTCCCCGAACCTGGGGGGCGAGACTGACACTTAGTGCCTCACCTATCCTTGCGTATCAACTTGCAACTAAAGAACTCTGGACATATGATATCATACTTTAGCCATGGGATACATTGTAAGGCAACTGCGAATGCTGACTAAATATCAATATATTGCTGGGCCGACAAGGCCGTCATAATTACTACAGCTGACAAACCAACCAAATATACATACAAGGCCTACAAGCCCAACATACTGCACTGACTGATAGAATATGTCTACAAGCCTCTACCGATGGATATACTATGATCAGAACAGGGCCCCGACCTACTCATAGCATATATACATATATACAAAAATATAAAGCTCTAGACCCGGCAACTCCGAAGGGTATGGAGCTTACCGATCAAGCTGAACTCGGGCAACATCTAATGAGAAGGTCTACCCACATGTTTGTCTGAACTTGCACGCATGAAATGGAGTGCCCCCAAAAAGGGACGTTAGTACGAAAGAATATATCAAGTATGTAAGGCAATATATTGGAAGCTGAAATTGAACTGATAATATATAACTGAAAGCAACTAAGGGTCAAAGATAATCTGAAGATATGATCACCTGCTGATATTCTCTCAATATAATAAGTAAAATAGCTGTCCGGCCTTATAAGACTCGGTATATGTATAACTTCTTTTTCGTAGTAGGCTCACTCATAGGCGCTTGGCCATACTAGGCTCTGTGTCTCGTCCAACTTGGCTCGCTCATAGGCGCTCGACCACAGTAGGCTCAGTATATAACTTATCATTTGGTCAGAGGTTGCACAATAGGGCCCTGCCCATCGATTATAGCTTGATGGTAATGAAACTACTGTAATACTCTATATATAAGCTCTCTGCTCTCTTGACTGGAACAAGATAATACTCAATTGAATATGAAGTCCCAATAAGGAAAATTTTGTAACTTACAAGACTATGAAAATATACGTAAATTCCGGGATATGAATCTTTCTTTATGCCTTGTTATCAAACTTGTGTAATTACGAGATCATGCAAAATGAGGGAAGAGCTTAGCCTTAACATACCTGAACCGATTTTCTTTTGCGAAAACACATAATATAGAATCGAAGTAGGGAAGAATCCGTATGACATTCTTGAAAAAGATTGCACGGTACTCCCTTAGAATCACAAAATCCCGTTGTTATTATGCAGTGTAATTTCGTGTGAATTTCTTTACTAATCTAAGAATTGCCGTTGCTACTGTAACATGAAGTCTTATGTGAGCTTCCAACATCTCCTCCAAAAATGAATTTGATATCAATTGAATATCATTTGTAAGGATGACTAACTTGAAATTCCTTCTACGTTTTTTAATGGCAAAGTGTAGTTTCCATGTGTTATCTTGATAGATTGCCCAAAGACCCCTTAATGCCACCTATCCTAATGACTAATGAGTCATCAACTTGGCCTTAATTTGCTGCTACCTTGAAGTTTAATTCTTATTCAAATGTGCTTAATTAATCACCTGATAATTTCTTAATTAACTAGATAATCTCCCATTACCCAGTAATTATTCAATTTCGCATCTAATTAAGAATTATCTCAATTTACGTAAAATACTACTTATTTTTAATACACCCTTATACATCATACTATTATGGTCATATGATGCCTTGTATGTCACTAGTCCATAAACACGAGGTATTATAGCTTGGAACGTATTTTATCCCAAATTACCAAACTTCGACGAAACTCATTTTCTTCTATTTGCTTACCTTCTCTCCTTCACGAATTTACTCATCATGTGTTTGAAATAGTATAATGCTTATAATCCCAAAATAATCTAAATATAATCTCATTCCCGGACTTACGTGGAAACTTTAATAGACGAAAATGCTAGATGTAACATCTCATTCCCGAATTTTCATCAATTCAGTTATGGCATATTTTCAGGTACAGAAACATGGGGTGTAACATTATTCCCCCCTTTGGATCATTTGTCCTCGAATGTTGATTGATGCACTTATGCTTCTCATAACCTATATCTTCCGAATACTTTAGTACTCGCTTTGCCATCTAGGCAATTATTCTGTGAATAACTCCAAAGGCCAAGGCATTTCCCCCTTTAGACCTCTTTCCCATACCATGACTTGTGGTTGGAATCCACCCAATCTCGTAACTGTTTCTACCTTCTATCATGTAGTTTGTACGATTTTGACCTTGTAAGTGCACCTATGCGATTCTTCTTTCCTTTTTCCTCCGATTTTTAGCCATTAGTGAAGTTCTTTGTTTGGCACTTTGTTAAACTTAAGAATGTTGCCATATCTTTTTTCATAGACGTGTTTATCCATCCGCATGATTTTACTGCATCTAGATAGGTCATATTGTACCAGAACTCTTACTTCGATTTGTCGTTGCTGATATCTGCTTTCACTCTAGGTTACTCTCATTGCTCATCCCATATGTATAAGTCTAAGTCATTTAATGCTTCCTCATTACTGTTCATCTTAAGAATGACCGCCTGATCTCATCTCATACTGTTGAACTTTTATCCATCTATTGTTGATTCACTCAAATGTTGATCCATCATTTACCACTGATAACTTGATCTCCCATGTAACACTGCCGCTAGGGTTCACGTCTCATCATCGGACATCTGAAGTAACTAACAGATCCACATGGGGCGATGCCATGCTACCATAATCGCATTTCATAATATCCTAATATGATTCACCTTACGTGGATATTTTCCATTATCAGTGAAACATTTCATTTCTTTCTAAATGCTATTAATATTAGACTTATTTGAGTTCATTCAGGCTATACTAAACTTTCTATAACTTAGAGAAATCATTAGCTCTCTTGTTCTCATGGGCTTAATCCCGATGACTTATCTATTCTTGTCGCCTTCTCATTCTCCCTTTCTTATCCTTGCTCCTGTCTTCCTAGAACTCTTTCGCTTTACCATACTTTAGCTCGGGACTTACACATATCTAGGTATGCTAGTTGCAGCCTTCCTTCAATTTGTGTGCACCATAGATTTCCTTCTACTATTCCGGAACATAAAGCGAGACATCACGTCGTCTCTAACTCTTCTTTATTCTCTTAAATAGACCTCTTGGTACCTAGAAACCATAGGCTGGAAGATAAGCCACTAACGACACTGCTATCCTTCCTGGATACTGAATCCCAGCGCTTCTAGTCTTTTACCTAAACTGTGGACCACTCTTATCCTTCTATACTTGAGTGTTTCGAACGTTCTTTACCTTTACCTTACTTTAAAATATCACCTCACATTCTTCTATCTCTCTTTCATAGCCTCCCTCCCACATAGGTATAAATCACATCCACCATTTGACGCTCTATTACAATACTTACACCTCTGGTGCCTATACAAACTGGTGGGAGCTCCATACTGAATTCTTATGAGGCTGGTATTTTTCTAACTGGCTTTATTGTAGAGCCGTTATAGAATATGGTTTTCGTGCTATCCCTCTTGCACCTCTAGCCAAAAACTCCGAATCTTAGTAGCTGAAGACGGTCTGGGCCAACTATAAACCACTTTTATCTTATTTGGTTACCTCTTAATCCTCTAACTAGACACCTCGTGCCCCAAGAACACCATGGAACTGAGCAAAAACTCATGGTATTTGCATGACAATCTAGAATAACATTAAATGGATACAACCAGTCCCTACCCAAAATCACATCGAAATCAACCATATTAAGCAATAAGAGATCAACTCTAGTCTCCAAACCCCCATAGTCACGACACACGACTGATTCCAAACCCACCGGCATAGATACATGAATAGGTAAGACTAAGGACTCACGGGACATATCCAAATAATAAGCAAAATCTGACGATACATACAAATAAGTGGAACTAGGGTCAAATAATATAGAAGCATCCCTGTGACATACTGAGACAATATATGTGATCAGTGTGTGTGAAGCAACTACCTCTGGACTGACAAGGATAACATAGAATCGAGCCTAACCGCTACCTTATCATCTTCCCCCTCTAGGGCGACCTCTAGCTGCTCACTGCATGAGTGGTGAAGTGACTGGTGCAGAAGTTGTAGCATGAACCCAGTGCTAAACTAGACCTTATAAGAGATTAGGACACTGCCTCCTGATATGCCCAAGCTCCCCATACTTGTAGTAACCCTGATCCGTCAATGGTGGTGATGCCTGAATTGGACCTTGAAAACAAAAATAACCGGTAGAAGAACCTGGTACAGATGGACCAAGAATTGAAGGAGCACAAGATGAACTCTAAGATAAGAGAGCACAAAGAGATGACTTCCCCGAGTGAGCCTTGTATGAACCATGGCTTCTTGATGGACCATGATAAACCTGACGAGCAATATGAGCGGGCCTATAAGGACGAGCCCTGCTGTGGTAGGACTGCCCCCAGAAGGAACACCGCCGAAAGCACCCAAACCACTAGGCCTATTGGTATCCCTCTCTTCAAGCTCCTGACTATGAACCAACTCTATCCACCTAGAAGTATCAACCACCTCGTCAAACCTAGCACCTGATACATGCATTCTCCCGAGTCATAACAAAATGCAGTTGATAGCTGAGGCCATCAATGAACCTCCTTATCCTCTCCCTCTCAGTGGGAACCAACCATATCACATGATGAGACAACTCTAAAAATATCATCGCATACTGGGTCACAGACATGCCCTCCTAGCATAACCGCTCAAACTGCCTATGCAACTCCTCCCAGCAGGTCGGTGGCAGAAACTTCTCCAAAAAGAGAATGGAGAAGTTGTGCCATGAAAGTGGGCCAGCATCTGCTGGCCCTCTCTAGTCATAGGTCTCCCGCCATCTAAAGGTTGCCCCATCAGCTGAAAAGTAGTAAATGAGACCCACTAGTCTCAAGAATACCCACCGTGCGAAGAATCCACTAGCACCTATCCAAGAAATCATAAGCATACTCTAACCCAGCCCCACGAAATGTTGGAGGCTTAAGCCTCCCAAACCTTTCTAGTCTCTTCTTCTCCTCATCACTCATAACAGGACCCACTCGGGCTTGAGCATCTACAACGGGATAGGCTGCTAGTACCCTTGGAGTGCCTGCACTACTGGAGCACGGGCGGCGGGAGTTTGAGTACCTCCATCAGCCTGATAAGTGGTTGGTGCATCCTGAACTAAAATCACCTGATCAAGGCCAGTGCAAACAGTCAATAACTGGGCCAGAAGCCTCCTGGAGGTGTGGAATCACAATGGACACAATTGGTGCCTGAGCTGGCCCAATGGCTCAACTACATCTGGAACCTGCTCCTGAGCTGGAGCGACTGGTGGGCTTACAGGTGCCGCTCTAGCTTTTGTATGAACTGAACCTTAGGCTCTACCGTGGCCCCAACCTCACGTGGCCGTAGTTGGTGGTACTGGTAGCCGTTCACTCGATCCGGTAGCACATGTCCTCTCTGTGAGATAATAGAATAACATAAGTTTAGTCTGGAATCAACAAATTAGCACGACAAGGATACAAGAATGTGAAGTTTTCCTAAGGGTTTGACAGTCTCTCGAAGATAAGTACAGATGTCTTCGTACCGACTCGCAAGACTCTATTAAAACTGCTCACGACTCGTGAGACCTATGTAAGCTAGGCGCTGATACCAACTTGTCACGACCCAAAACTCAACATGTCATAGTGGCGCCTATCACATAATTCGGCAAGACGACTTTCATTGTAAAACTAGGCATTTTATTTTAAAAATAAGGTGAAGCAAGTTTAATAGTAATAACTCTCATAAATAGTCGATAAACACAATTGCGACTCGAATACAATTTTCCAAAATTCCGGTGTCACTGAGTACATGAGAATCTATAGAATATCATAGTACCGTCTAGAAAGGTAGAACAATATAAGTAAAACTAAGAGATAAAGGAGGAGAGTTAAGGCCTGCAGATGCCAAAGCAGCTGCCTCAATGATCTCCAACCGGGTAAAACTCCAAGATCAGCAACCACCGTGCCCAGAAACACCTGGATATGAGCATGAAGTGCGGCCAAATCAATAAGTAACAAGTCTAACCTTTGGGCTGAAAGCAGTTACGAGCTCAACCAATACAAAGTTTAACAATATAGAAAACGTAGACATGCTTCAAGGTTTAACAATTATGTTCAATAACGATAAAATATGCCAAGTGTGACTGATATGAGGAATATGACATCTCTATATCTATATGGCGATATGAATACCGTATGTGAGGCACCACAATGAAAATCTCAAGTACTCACACTCTCAGAGCACTCAATCTGACTATCTCAATTCTCGCTCGTCACACTCAGTCACTCATCACTGTATGGTACCTGTTGCGGCGTGCAACCCAGTCCACATATGGCTATAAGGCCTTTAGCGGTGCAACCCAATCCAGATATAGACATAAGACATGTTGTGGCATGTAGCATGATCCACATATAGCCATTAGGCATGTTCCAATATGGAAACCGATCCCCATATAGCCATAAGGTATGTTGCGGTATGCAACCCAATCCACATATAGCCATAAGGCCTGTTGTGGCATGAAATCTGATCCACAAATCTCATCCACAACACGACTCTTGGGCCCAACTCAGTCATCAATCTATCCAGTATCTCGGGCTCACAGATCTCATGCCAAATATCCCAAACAATGATATATAACACAACAAAAATAGTAACAGAGACTGAGATATGATATACATATAATGGATGTGACAAAATTGCCATTTAAGCAAATAATGCAACTGTAGAAACGACCATGGTGGGTCTCAACAACATATAGCCTAACATGATTTCTAACATGAATCGGTAGCTTAATTACTCTAACACATACATATCACATGAATGGCTACAGGGTCTGACGAATACACAGTACCACAGAATCTACCGGATCCCAATTAATATGGTGCACTCCCACACGCCTATCACACAATGTGTGTGTCGCCTCAACACCAATCAGATAACATGTAATTTAGGGATTTGTACCCTCAGAAAAAGTCTAGAAGTGTTAATTACCTCAAACCGTGCAAATATCCACTCCAATAAGCCCGTGGCTCGCAAATTGGCCTCCGAAATCCTAGAATGTAGCCACAAACATTTCGACACAATCAACACGAGCTATAAGAATCAGTTCAATGTGAAAATACCAAGTTCTTAATCAAAAGTCAAAAAGTCAACTCAAGAGTTAACCCCGCGTCTACGTTTCGGAACCCAACAAAAGTTACAATATCCTAAAATACGATACGAACTAAGTCGAGCCCTCAAATCACATCAAACAACATAAAAACACGAATCACATATTAAATTAAGCCTAATGAAAACTAATGAATTCCAACTTCTACATTTGATGTCGAAACTAATCAAATCAAGTCCGATTGACCTCAAATTTTGTACACAAGTAACAAATAACACAGTGGACCTATTCCAACTTTCGGGACAAAAATCCGAGCCCAGTAACAACAAATTCAACCCTGGATCAAACTTCTCAACTTTCCAAGCTTCTAATTTTTCAAAATCACCTACGGACATCCAAATCAATATCCGGACACAGTCCTAAGTCCAAAATCATCCTACGAAGCTATATGAACCATCATAACTCCATTTCGGAGTCGTTTAGTCATAAATTAATATCCGATCAACCTTTTTAACTTAAGCTTCCAATCTTGGGACTAAGTATCCCAACTCATTCTAAAACATCCTCATAACCAAACCAGCTATCCCGATAAGTCACACAACAACAATTGAGCATAGAATAAGAATTATACGAGAGAATGGGGCTATAGCGCTCAAAATAACCTTCTGGATCGTTACAGCTAGTTCACATTTGCGATGGTCTTCATCACTTTTGCTACGGTTGCAGGGTTCGCAATTGCGAAGAAACTCTCGCAACTGCGGAACTTACAAGCCTAGCTGACTTTTGTGAAACTAATCATATATATGAACTTGTAGGGTCATGGGTCGTCGGAATCTACCGTTTGACCCAAATTTTGACCGAAGGCTCTGGGTTGACTTTGTTGACTTTTTGGGAAAAGTGTAATGATTTTAGATTTATTTATTGTAATTGATTTTCCTAGAATTGTTTGATGATATTAAGTGCCTAGTTGAGGTAAGTATCATTTTTAACGTTATGTTGGGGAGCTACCACTTAGGATTGGTATTGATTGATTCATTTGTGTTGTGTGAAAGCCGTGTATGCAAGATGACGAGTGGTTACACGGGTTGTACGTGGTATTTGACAGGTTTAGGTGATATAGACTATTTTCATGGTTTAATTGAAATGCCATATCATGTTCTAAATTCTCACAATCAATCTATCCTTGTTTGTATTAGTCTATCCTCACATGCCTTAATTGATTTGCTTAGCACTCCTTTTACATCCTACTTGATAACTTGCTCTCATGCTTTAGTTGAACTTGTTGCTCTTTCAATTTGATACATGTCATCTCTTTCATTATTGATTATCATTACTTGAAATCATTGTATGTGTTATGTCTTTCATTGTTAATTATCTTTATTTGAAGTCATAGTACTATCTATCTCTTTCGTTGTTATTATTTTCATTTGATGTCATGTTATTAATTCCACTGTGAGTTAATTGTATTTGGTTCATAGTTATACGTTATCTTTCTTATTATTGTTTTTGTTATTGAAGTTGTGGAAGCCGTAAAGTTTTTAAGAAAAGTTGATAATTGTTAAAATATCGTTCTTGTTGAGAAATTTTACATTCATTTTTATTGTCGATACTCTTGTACATGTTGTGGTGGAGCCATGGGCTATTGTTGTTGAAATATTGATATTGTTGATTGTTAACAAGTTGTGATATATGGGCACTTGTGGTGCAAGTCATTATTGTGTGTTATTGATGCGCATGCGGTGGTATAAAGCTTGTGGTTAATGTGCATGCGACGGTATAAGGTGGGAATTAAGTACGTGTTTCTTGTGGTGGAAGTACGTGAAGCTACACGACGTCATAAGGTGAACGTAGCTATTTAGGAAAAACTGTTTTCAAAACTTTTTTCAAATATAAGGCTTACGCGGCGGCATAAGGAAGGATTGTGATATATATAAACACGCGGGGTACCTCGGTGGCGATTTTTATTATACACGAGGCGGTACCTCGTTGTGATTCTTGTTGTTTGTTCTTCCTTTTGTTTTGTTAGTTATTGTCTGTATATGATGCTTGTGGTTCTCCTTAACTAATTTCTTCATGTTATTTCCGTGCTTACAATTTTGGTATTAGTTCATGCTGTTAACTATTTCATATCAGTTATTTCTCTGTTTTCCATTATTTATCATTATTATATTTTCATACTTTTTATTTGTATTCTAGTAGGTATCTTGAGATGGCATCGTCACTACTCTTCCGAGGTTAGGCTTGATACTTACTAGGTACCGTTGTGGTATATTCATACTACCCTTTTGCATATTTTTTATGCAGATCCAGGTACGTCTGCTCGTGCTAGGCATTATAGATCATCTGCAGCTGCTTTACGGAGACTTCAAGGCATGTCTGCTCTGTGTTCAGGCCTCGGAGTCACCTTCCCTTATTCTTATTTACTGTTGTATTTCTTTTAGACAGTGATGTAGTAATTTCTCTAGTTTAACTCTGTAGAGCTTACGACTCAGTTCCACCGATTTTTGGGAGTATATTGTTGTTGACTCTGTTTTTGGGAGTTTACATTAGTTATTCAGCCTTGCTATAGTATTCTGTTAGTTATTTCCATCAATATATTATTAATTATTAGATTTACCTAGTCGTAGAGATTAGCTGCCATCACAACCGCCTACGAAGAAAAATTAGAATCGTGATACTACCTTAGGTGAATTTTTGGGATCGTGACAATCATTTTCTTTTTTGAGTTTCAAAATCCCTAAAAAATAGAATACTCATTCTCAAACACCCTCTCTTTATTGAGTCTTCAAATAGTCCTCTCTTTAGTTTCGACATAATTCTTGAACAACAACAACAACCACCTAGTATAATCCCACTAGTGGTGTCTGGGAAGGGTAATATGTACGCAGACCTTACCGCTACCCCGGGGGCAGAGAGGTTGTTTCCAAGAGACCCTCGGCTCAAGACAGCAACAAGAGACGATAAGTTAGTACTATTAATAGACTCATAGTAAAAATAACATAAAATACACAACATAACATAAAATAATAAAATAGCAGCAATATAAGAAATATAGAAAATACGAAATAGATGAAAGGTATACTAATATCCAACAGATAACTCCTTGTATCGGTAGCTGATCAGTAACATCCTAAGATTATCTCATAACTAGCTAGTCATACTCTAGTGCGATGTAGAGACATCCACAGCTTCCCCCTAACCTACAACTTTAATGCTCGACCTCCACAATCCCCTATCAAGGGTCATGTCTCTTGAACGAATCAGCAAATTAGCAAAGGCTTTAAGAACAAATCCACACCCTTTACCCAATTTGTTTATCAATCTCTTTCCTTGTTTTATTCATCCTTTTTCTTTTAATTGTTTTAAATATTGATCGTTTTAAAGTATAAGGCCTCATCAAGGACAGATGTAAAATGAATAATATTTCTCTTTGATAAGAATACTAATTATAGTTTTCTTGCCAACTTGTTACCATCCAAAAATTTTATATGATCAAAATTTTTATTTTAAAGGTAGTAATGCACTCAATCTCTTTTATATGATGAATTTTTTTTTTTTTTTTTATTTTAAAGATAATAATGCACTCATCCTCTTAACATCTGGACTCATCCTTTTGAACTTCTGGATATTCCTCTAACTCCAACTTACACTATGCACATTTGGGAATGACCAACAATGTAAATATGTTACTGAACTTATTAAAGTGCTCCCAAAAGATTTTGTTCAAAGTGAAAATAATGGTATTCAACATATAACTACTAGTTTTTACAAACCCCACATAGTTTTTATTTTAATTTTAATGCAGACCTTGTTTTCATTTGGAACTAAGATTCCCACAATCTTCTTTTTAAAGTTTATTATTTAGACCTTGAAGGTTCTCTGATTAATTTTTTTTTTTCAATTTCTGTTTTTTCCTTCTATTTCTTATATTGTCTAGTTATTTTTTAAATTCATTGTCTTATGTTATATTCTACAAATTGTGAAATACTATTTATATTTCTTTTGCTTTAATACTATGTATAATAAAATTGTAGTTTATTATATGTTGCTTTAACAAATTTCGATATTTTCTATCCGTTGATAGAAATAATAACATGGGAGTTTGACTGATAGCTTTTCAAAATAATGAGCACTAATTTTACTTTTTGTTCTCCAGAATTATCTAATCGAAAAGTAATATTTTTTTTAAAAAACATTGAAAATGTACAATCTAACTGTGCCTAATTTGTGAGATGTCGGTTTACAACGCTTTTTTATAAAAACAAAATTTTATTATAATGTCTATAACTAAACCTTGATTACTTAACTAAACTTTGATTTTATAAACCTAACTTCAATGACGCAGTTGAGTTAGTCCTCCTTGACAAGAAAAATGACCTTTTTCATTTGGATATATTTTATGTCGAATATGCGGTCTGATTTGGAGTAATTTAGGAAATAAAACTAAGAGAAGAATAATTGGATGATGACACTAGGATTTACAACAACTTGTTGGGGCCAAATGGATGCCTCCTTTAATGTAATTTTCTAACCAATGTTTTTGCTGCATTTGAGCTTTTGTGTCACCCCTATCACACATTGAAGTCACATTTGGATTTTTGCCATATTTAGTTATTTGGGGAAGTTCATTTGTTTTCATGCATATCTACAAAAGTAATGACTTCAATTATGACTATAATGTATCCATGTTGTCTCTTTGCGCCAATTAGGGATAAGCTCAATAATCCAAATTGCTCTGTCAAGTCGAAGTCACATAACAATAACTAGTATTTATATAATTCTAATCTTCTTAACTTAGTGCACAAAGTCAAAAAATGACACAACTTTAACTAAGCGCGCATGTTAATAATTGGCTATGATAACCCGATTCTTTTTTTCAATTTGGATTAGACTTGAATACTCAAGTTCTACTGGGTAATTGTGGTGTCAGTAACTTTTCAACAAAAGGTGCAAGAAAAATACTATAGTTAAGCACTCTCAAATACGGTTCACAAATATAAGTTAAAATTTTATTTAACTTACTTTTTCCGTAGCAAATATTCCACAGTACTACAAAACTAATACACATTTCACACTTGCCGAGCCCGGAATAGCTCGGGAGATTGACGGTTTTTGAAGCTAATGCAACGATTCAACTAGTCATTTTGAGTTCTAAAATTTCTCTATCACGATCCTAATTTTCCTCTGACGGATGTCAAGACGACATCTAATCTTTAAGACTAGGTAAGCCTAACAAGCACGCGGAATAACTGAAATAATAATCTAAAACCTCAAAACGTCAACAACTGTATAAAGTAAAATCGGCAACTCAACATGTATACAACTCCAAAACGCAGTAAGATATAAGTCACAAGCTCTGAATACAATGTTGTACAATACTATACCTCACTCTCAATAAAGAAACATAAAGAAACATAAAGAAACAAGGAAATGAAAGGATACAAGAGGACTCCGAGGCCTGCGGACTCGGACAGGTGTACCTTCAAGTCTCCAAGCAGCAACACAACTCTCTAACACCGAGGCTGATAGGATGTACCTGGATCTGCACAAACACATGCAGAAGCACATCATGAGTACACCACAACGGTACCTAGTAAGTGTCAAGCCTAACCTCGGTAGAGTAGCTACGAGGTCATGTCAGGGCCCTACCGGAGATAGTTAGAATAAGCCAGAAGATATAACGACATATCAAGAATAACAGGGAAGTGAAAGAATAAGGAATTTACGGAAAATAATAACATGGAATAAAAAAAAACAAATACAATACAAAAGGATACAAGAATATTACATATTAAGGGAACAACAAACAACAGTACAACGGATAGAGAAAATCAACAAGGGCACCCCCGAGGTACCGCCTTGTAGTCCCAAAAAATAACTCACAGTCTTTCCTTATATCACCGTGGGAGCCTTTATATTTTTGTTTTGAAAATTATTTTTCCGAAATAGGACACCGCGTTTTAACTCGCCTTATCACATCGCATGGCTTCTAATAGTTCCCCTCTAGCCACGCGTATCAAGCCCATTTTTTACCGTAAAAATAGTAACAACAATTAAATTTGTAAATGGGATTCTAAAAATACGTGATGTATTCCCGAACTAGTTTGAAAGGGTGATTAGTGCTAAATGTGAAGTAAAAACAGTAAACATCGAGCTAGCCAAAAACGATAATCGCACCAGTAAGGGATGTTCCCGGGCTTAGGATAAGCCAGTAGGTACATCGGGGCCAGGCCTCGAGCCTATCAAAGGTAACCTTATCGAGGGTAATCGGGAAGGGTATAACAGATAAGTATGTGCATACAAGGCTTTATACCATCAATCTTGAGATAAATGACGAAGAACAATAAAATGTTAGGGCGACCTCGGGGTCGAAGAACACTGATAATTTAGAAGAGAGAGAGAGAGAGAGAGAGAGAGAGAGAGAGAGAGAGAGAGAGAGAGAGAGAGAGATATTATTGCTTATTGGAGAAGTGGAGCAACATCAGTCCCTTATAAGTTGGGGTGAGTCCCCCTTATATAGGCGAGGGGACTCGGTAAAATATGTATATATTATTTACAAGAGTAGAAACATGGGATGACCTATTGCTTGTCATCTTAGTAGGGTACAGATAGACCAGCCATGTCAGGCGTAGCCATGTGCTCCAGAGTCATCTTCTCTTACCCTGACCTCTAGCCCTGCTTCCTTGATTCGGACCTCGATGAGCCCGGAGGTCGAGGAATCGATCATAGCCTTCTATCCTCGGGGTCTCGAGGGAGGCTTCCCAAATTGTCTTGATAGCGAAAATCAAGTCTTCTGATTTTTACCGCGTACACCCACCTTATCTCACAGCATGGGTTTCAATACCCAGATCCAATACCACTGCATGCGTATCAATAATCACAATGGCATGGCAGAAACCTCGTGCAACAATAACAACCACACGACAGAAACATCATGTAACAATAACCAAAACAATCAACTCAATAATAACGCGAAAAACAAACATAAAAACTAAATAACATGAAGTTTCACAACTTGCACCTTGCCTCAACATAAACCACGGCCTTGAAACCCAACACCAAACTCAACAGCAAGATATTTCAAAAATAGCAATTTCAAGTAAAGACTTCCACAGTTAAGTAATGAATACAGAATCAAGAAAGCAAGTAATTCAACTAAACATGTAGTACAAATTGCAAATAAGAGATAAGAAAAGTAGACATGTGAAATTAGGCTAAACTTGATGACTATACATGCTAAAGTAACTCAATTAAGGGATGATAAAGGCAACCAAAATCTCAAAATTTAGCCCGTGTATTCATTCATTACCGTACATACACAGCCTTCACATATAGCAAATTACCAAAACAGTACCAAATCCTATGAGGAATATTCCCCACACAAGGTTAGACAAGTTACTTACCTCAAACGCCGCTCAATTAATCAATTAAAAGGCCTTTCCCTCGATTTTTCGACACTGAACGACTCAAATCTAGAAAAAATAATTGCATACTATAAATATATCTATAAGAACTAATCTAAATAATGAAATTATAATTTTGCAACGAATTGGAAAATTGCCCCAAAAAGTCAACCCGGGCCCGTGTCTCGGAACCCGACCAAAATTATGAAATCCGAACACCCATTCAATATCGAGGACAATCATAGAAGAATTATCCAAATCCGAACTCCTTAAGCCTTTCGAAAATCAAGAATTTGGTCTAAGAACTTTAAACCTTTTCCCCCAAATTTTTCACCCAAATCCTTAACTAATTGAAGAAATCGAAGATAGATTAGTGAAATTTAATCAAACAAGAGTTAGGAACTCTTCCCCCAACAATATCTCTAAAATTTCTTCAAATTATCGCCTAAAACCGAGCTCTCAAGTCCTAATAGTAAAAATTGGCATAAATCCTCGATTTTGAAACTTAAATATGTTGCCCAGATATTCCTTCTTCGCTAACGCAGAATATGCCCCGCGTTCGCAAAGCACCAAAAATGATAAACCCAGATTTCTCTTACGTGAGCGTGAGGGGGGCACTCCCGAATGTGGTGACCAAGGGTTGTCATGCTTCACGATCGCGAAGACCTTCTCGCGAATGCGTATACCACGCGTGAGTCTCACCCAGGCTGCTTTCGTCATCACAAATGCGTAACCCAGTCCGGGATCGCAGAGCACCAAGTCATGAACCTTCGCGAACGTGTGTCCATCTTCACGAACGCGAAGGGTAAATTTCCAGCAATACCTTAAGGATCTAAATGAACGTGGGAGCATCATTGGAAACGCGTAGAAGCACACTAGAACTGAGAAAAACCAGCAACTTCAGAAATTCTTCAAAGTTCTAAAATGCGCCGAACATGGTCCGAATCACACTCGAGGCCCTTGAGACCTCAACCAAACATATCAATAAGTCCTGAAATATGATACAAACTTAGTCAAGGCCTTAAATCACATCAGATAACATAAAAACATGAATCGCACCCCAATTAATGCCAAAGGACTTTTGGACTTTTAACTTCAACATTCGATGCCGAAACCTATCAAAACACGTCCGATTAACCTCAAATTTTTCACACAAGTCCTAAATCACATTACGTACCTATTCCAACTTCTGGAATCAAAATCCAACCCCTGTATCAAAAAGTCTACTCCGATCAAACCTTCCAAAATCTTCCAACTTTCCAATTTTTGCCAATTAACGTCGAAACAACTTATAGACCTCCAAATATTCGCCAGGACATGTTTCTAAGACAAAAATCACCATACAGAGCTATTCGATCCATCAAAACTCCATTCCAGGGCCATCTTCACATAGTTCAAACTATGGTCAACTCCTATGACTTAAACTTCCAATTTAGGGACTATGTATCGCTTTCCACTCTGAAACTCACCCGAACCCAAAACCAAGCAGCCTGTAAAGTTACATAACCACAAAATGAAATAGAGGGATCAATAAATAGTGGACCAGGGCTAACACTCTCAAAATGACCGGCAGAATTGTTACATTATCTCCCTCTTAAAAGAAACGTTCATCCTCGAACGAGTATAGAGACATACATGAAGTGGTGAAAAGATGAGGATAATGGCTACACATATCATGATCGATCTCCCAAGTAGCCTTCTCAACTGGCTAACCCCTCCACTAAAGTTTCACCGAAGCAATGTTCTTCGACCTCAACTTTGGAACCTGCCTGTCCGAAATGGCTATCGGCTCCTCAACATAAGACAAATCCTTGTTAAACTAGACTGAGATGAAGTCTAAAACATGAGACGGATCGCCATGATACTTATGGAGCATAAAAACATGAAATACTAGATGAACTGCAGCTAGACTAGGTGGTAGTGCAATTTTGTACGCCACATTTCCAACCCTCTCAAGAATCTCAAAAGGAACGATATACCTAGGGCTCAACTTGCCCTTCTTCCCGATCGTCATAACACCTTTCATGGATGGGACCCGAAGCAAGACAAGCTCCCCAGCCATGAATGTGATATTGTGAACCTTACAATCTGCATAAATATTCTATCTAGATTGGGCTGTATAAAGTCAATCCTGAATTAATTTAACCTTTTTCCAAGGCATCGTAAACCAATTCTATACCCAATAGTCTAGCCTCACCCAGCTCGAACAAACCACTAGAGACCGACATTGTCTACCATAGAAAACGTTATACGAGGCTATCTGAATGCTCGACTGGTAGCTGTTGTTGTAGGCGAACTTTGCAGGTGTCAAGAACTGATCCCGAGAACCCCCACACTCCATCACGCATGCACGAAGAATATCCTCTAATATAGGAATAGTGCGCTCGGATTATCCGTCCGTACGATGGTTAAATATTGTGCTCAACTTAACCCGAGTACCTAACTCCTGATGTATGGCTCTCTAGAACTGTGATGTAAATTGTGTACCCCGATCAAAGATGATGGATACCGGCACACCATGAAGCATGAAAATTTCGCAGATATAAACTCGAGCCAGCTGCTCAGAAGAATAAGTAGTCACCACTAGAATGAAATAAGCCGACAAGGTAAACCTATCCACAATCACCCAAACTGCATAGAACTTCCTCGAGTCTGCGGAGCCCAACAAAAAAATTCATAGTGATTCGCTCCCATTTCCACTCCGGAATCTCTAGCTTCTGAAGCAATCCACTTCGCTGCTGATGCTCATACTTCACATGTAGACAATTTAGGAACCAACTACATACTCTACTATGTCTATGTTCATTGTCTTCCACCAATAATGCTGCATCAATTCTTGATACATATTCGCGGCACCTGGATGAATGGAGTATTGCGAATTGTGGGCCTCCTTGAGAATCAACTCACGCAGACCATCTATATTGGGCACAAATAGCCTGCCCTACATCTGTAATACACCATCATATTTAATAGTTACCTCCTTGGGATCACCGTGCTGAATCGCGTCCATAAGGTCAAACAGATGGTGGTCATTAGACTGATGCTCTCCGATATGATCATAAAGAGTAGACATAGAAACCACATAAGACAAAACTCAGCTCGTTTACGAAACATCCAATCTAACAAACTGGTTGGCCACCTAAACATCTAATGCTAATAACCTCTCTGCTGCTAATAGATAGGATAGACTGCCCAAACTCTCCTCCCTACGATTCAAAGCATGGACCACCATATTAGCCTTCGCGGGATGATTACTACAAGAAAATAGGTCTATTGCAAAGACATTTGTATTAACAGTTACATAACCATTGCAAATAGACTATATATTGGAATGGTTACACCTGTTGAATAAGCCTGTCCAACCTATTAGAACATCTCTAAAAATAAATCGTTACAATAGTAAAATAATCGTTGGTACAGATTTATCTATCGCAACAGTTGTCGTAACCATCGCAATAGCTTCATGTATGGTAGTGGTTAGTGGGAAACATTGGCTTTTGCTACGGTTTTACTTTCCCCCCATTATTTCCCTCTTTTGATTTAGCTAAAAACAATTTTACAAGCGCATAGCATTTTTTTTAATTCTTAAAACTTTTTCTCTAAACCTTAAAAGATACCAAAATATTTCTACACCTTCTCGTAGCTTCGACCCCTTGAAACCCTAACCCCTCCAGCGAGTCACTCCTACAAGGCATTACGTCAAGGATATAGCACATCTCTTCAACCTCACATAGCCTAGGGAAATTAATATTATGGTTGCAACGAAGAGTCAAGGTCTGGTTCTTTGAGGTTTCCATTATAGAAAGGCGTGCTTTATGGTGCAAGAGCCCCTTTCCTCTGAGATCCATGTATCTGCTAGGGGTTTACATTTGATTTATCGATTCAATTTTGACCCTTATCGATAATTACTTATCGATTACCGATTTATACATATGCTTATCGTTATCGTTTCAATAGGGTTTCGATTTTTTTGATTTTGATTTATCAATTTTTGGGGCTTATCAATTCGGTTATCGATTACACCAATAAGAAAATTTACAGGATTCCACAAAAAGTATATCACTATAAACACGCCTAACTAATATGAAAAAAAGAATCTAAAATAAGACGAACACTGTTTATAACATAAAAATTGTGTCAACAAGCACATGCAATGAAACTAAAGTAAGGGATCAAATGTATCATCACGGCTAATTTTGTTTTTCATTAGTTTGAACTTCATTCCCTTGAGCTTTAAATATGATCATTTCTTAAATATGGTAGAGAAAATAATAGGGTTAGAGACTTAGGGTAAAGGAAAGGGTATTATAGAATAAGGGCAAAAAAGAATTATCTTCTTAGTATATCTTATTCGTTTATCGATAAACCGATAACTGAAGAGGACAAAATCGAAATCGAAATCGATAACTCGATAAAGAAAATTTTGAAATCAAAATCGATATTGATAAATCGATAAAATGATATCGATAAACTGATAACAAATAATCGATTCGATTTATCGATAAACCGATTCGAATGCACACCCCTAGTATCTGCTACTAGCGGAAGTGAGACCATCAAAGTTCTCTGTGCTTTGGTAAATTACCTATCATGTTTTATTTTGTAATTTTTCTCTAAATGGGTGAGTAAATTATTTGGTTAATATCCAATTAGGCACCCCTAATTGTGTTGGTAGAAAAATGAATTGGAATTTCCCAAGTGTATCGTCCGATTCTGTTTATGGTATTTGCGAGCATGTATGCTTGAGTGATTTTTCACTCTTGAGCTTTTGGATTTCACTGTATTATGTCTGTTTTGTTATTACATATTAATCCTTGTGCTATTTCAAGAGATTTTTTGAAGTCAATGGGTATAACTATAGATTTAATTAATGGCACTACCTAGGAGTGAAATGTTTGCAACATATTGAACTGAAGTTTCAAAAAATTTGGGGAAAAATCTGCACCATATTTGTTGAATTAGTATTATAACTTGTTGATTGGGTGTGCTATGTTAAATTTGGGGTTTTTGTTGTATTAAAGGTCACGAATATTAGTTTTATTATTTTTGACTTGCTGATTGTATTGTGTTGTTGTCTCGCCTATAGTAGGCTTGAGGCAGCAGTTAAATCAGGAGAAATGTTGGTCGTTTTTATAAATGATTAAGTTACTTTCGCTATATAAATGAGAGAGTCATTCGTAACTTGGCAATAGCTACACTGTCATTGTTTTAGATTAAGGTGCAGTGAGCCAAGTTTAGCGTTGTTATTGGACAGATTTCTATATGGTATGTTAAGGCTATTCCTTCTTTCCTTTTAGCATGATCCATATGATACAACGAAACGAGCAAACACAGAACTTTCATAAATTGCTCTATTCTTTGAAGTAGTAGGGTTGCCTATGTTATTGATTCCCCATATGTCCTATTATTATATTGTTTATACATGGGTCTCAGAAAATACATAAGTGATAAAGTTTATTTCATGATATTAACCGAAGGTATATTTATCTTATGACATCACGAGAGGTCACCCATGACTATATGATCTTATATACGCTCATATTATATGTATATGAAGGTTATGAAACTATATACGCATCACCACTCAGCTGGCATACATTGATGATTTCACCCACAGAGGTCGAGATACTTTGATGGAATACCCTCAGAGGCTTGATGATGTTACGTACGCATATACATATGCATGATATGAAATTTATATGCATATGCATGACATTATAAATGTTTCATCATTCACTGAGTTATTCAGACTTACAAGTTTAGTTCTTCACTCGATGTTTCTTTTATGTCTTTTATATACTCCTTTCATGCCTTACATAATCAGCACTTTCTGACGTCCTGATAGATTATTGTATGGCCTTGTTAGACTATGTTTCGAGTGTACAAATGATCATGTCGGTCTTGTGGGACCATATGTCACATATATAAGTTTGTATTGCATGTTGGGTCGTCCTATATCGAGTATTCTCTTATGCTTAGTTTTGGTTATCTCATGACGGCCTTTTCGAATCAATTACCCATGATAGTATGATAAGAAGGATTCATTATGTTGGTACTCGATTAAGTTAGGCATCAGGTGCCCGTCACAGCATTCGGTTTGGGTTGTGACAAAAGCGGTATCAGAGTAGTTCTGTTACAAAGAGTTAACAAGCCGTGTCTCATAGAGTCTTTGTAACGACCCGACCGGTTGTTTTGAGCTTTTGCACATTTATCGCCAGTTTTCGAGCATGACTTTCCCCGCGTAATATATTATGATGGATGTAGATCGTTGGTTTTGGTTTTCGGGAAAAAATTTGGAATGAATTTGAAAGAACAGTCTCAGTTGAAAGCTTTGAATTTGAAAGGTTTGACCAAGAGTTGACTTATTTGTATATGAGCTTGGATTGGGATTTTTATGATTTGGTTAGCTCCGTTGGGTGATTTATGACTTAGGAGCGTGATCAGAATGCATTTTAGAAGTCCGTGGAAGGATTTGGCTTGAATTGGCAAAGTTAGTATTTTGGTGAATTCCGGTTGATAGGTGAGATTTTGATATAGAGGTTGGAATGGAGTTCTGAAAAGTTTCAGTAGCTCTGTTATGTCATTTGAGGTGTGTGTGCAAAATTTCAGGTTATTCGGACGTCATTTGGTCGGGTTTTTGATCCAAAGTGTATTTCAGAAGTTTTTGGAAACTTAGGCATGAATTCGATGAGTTTTGAGTAATTTGATGTTGTTTGAGGTGTTTTGATGATTGGAAAGAATTTGATGATGTTATGTATTATGTTGGTATGTTTGGTTGAGGTCCCGAGGGCCTCGGGTGAGATTCGGGTGGTCAATCGGACCATTTCATGCTTTGAGGACTTCAAAAAACTTGCAGGTTCCAGTTCTGGCATTTTGTTCATCGCGATCGCGATGTTCCTCTTGCGATCGCATAGAGGCTTTGGAGGGAGCAGTGCAATCATTTTTTGCGATCGCACCGATAGAGATGCGATCGCATAGTAGATGGAATTTGTTGATTGCAAACGCGTAGGGCTGGTCGCGTTCGCATAGGGTAAAGTGGACCTGAGGTATTGGATTGGAAATTATTCATCACGAACGCGGAGTGTGGTCCGCGATCGCATAGTGAAAGTTAGCAGTGCAGTGCGTTCGCATGGGAGGCATCGCGTTCGCATAGAGTTAATTCTGAGGGCTGAAGATTTATTCTTCGCGATCGCGAGGAATGTCCCGCGATCGCATAGAAGAAAATACCCCTGGGCAGAATATTTTTTAAAATCATCTTGTTCGCGAATGTGGGTCTATTTTCACCCATGGCTTCTCGTTGTTGGAGACTTCTGAAGGAAATTAAGGAGGGATTCAAGAGGAATCGACTTGAGGTAAGAATTTTGGTCTTATAACTCGATTATATTGTGAAATCCACCTAGAAATTTATGGAAAACTAAGCGTAAAATTGATGAACTAGGGCTTGAGATTTTGAAATTTGATTTAGGGATTGAAGGACCATTTGAGAACTTTTGATATGTATGAACTCGTGAGGTGATAAGGAACCCGTTGATGTTAAAATTTTTGAGTTTCGAGAAGTGGGCTCGGGGCTCGAGTTTTTCTAATTTCGGAATTTTCGATATTTTTCAATTGTTTTTGCTTGGGCTTTATTCCCTTAGCATATTGTGACATATTCGTTCTAATTTTGGTTAGATTCGACGTGTGTGGAGGCCGATTCGAGAGGCAAAGGCGTCGCGAGCTAGAGATTTAGCCGGTTCGAGGTGAGTAATGATTGTAAATGATATTACGAGGGTTTGAAACCCTGGATTTGCACATTATAGTGCTATAATGAGGTGGCTTGCACACCGGATAGCGAGCGTGGGGTAGAGCACCATTGGGGATTGTGACTTGGTTCATCCCGATTGATGAATTTACTGTGTATTTGACTAAAATTTACTTGTTATCATCATAATTTGGGCTGATTGCCATATTTGGGTTTCGTGCCAGCTATTTGAACCCTTTGGGGATTGTTGTTGATATTTCCTCACTATTTTAATTTTATACTTGAACTCAGTCATGTATTTTCCACTGTTTTTAAGACTCAACCAAGTTTATTTTGCTTTAACACTTGAAATGATATTTCCAATAATATTTAGGTTGAGCATCATGTTTTACTGTTGCCCCAGTGCTTATGTGATTTTTGACTGAGTAAAGCCGAGGGCCTGTATTGTGAGGATACTTTTGGATCGGGCTGCACGCCGTAGTAGTGAGATACTGATTTGATATGAGGCCGAAGGCCTAGATTTGATGCCACGAGATGACTTGATATTGCGCTTGGGCCATAAGGGGCCCCTCCCAGAGTCTGTACACCCCCAGTGAGCGCCGTGGACGAAATATATGGATCGGGCTGCACGGTGCAGTGGTAATGGTATTGTTCTATGTGTTTACTTTATTTCATTGTCTGCCATTATTGTTGTTTGTGCTACTTTATGTGATATCTACCGGATTGCCTAACATTATCTGTTAATTGAGTATGGTGCCCGAGGGGCGGACTTCTGTGCTTATCTGCACTATTTGTTTTGCAATCATTTGCATAATTGTTGAAAAGGTCATTTTCTAAAGAGGTTCTAAACTGAGCTAAGATATTTCTAAAGATTTCATAGCTTCACTGCTTTTCTGAAAGGGTTTTACACTGATTCTATATAGCATGATGGTTTGCTTTACGTGATTTCTTACTGCTCAGTTGTTATTTACCTTTATTACTCACTGAGTTGGAGTACTCACTTTACTCCCTGCAGCTTGTGTGCAGATGCAGGTATTTGTTCACCCGGTAGCGGGTTTTGAGCTGCTCGGAGGCTAAGTTATCGGAGTTTAGCGAGGTGACTGCCAGCGTTCGCAGCACCGCATCTCTTTCTTTTGTTTATCAATCTTATTTTGAATGTTTCAAGCTTTGTAGTTGTAGTTATACTCTAATAGATGCTCGTGACTTGTGACACCCCGTTTTGGGCTGTGTCGGTTGTACTTCCGCTAATTATTATTATTAAATCATATTTAAACTGCTTATGAACTGTTCAACTATTTTAAAAGGATGAATTGGGTTTAGTTGACTGGGCTTGTCCCCACGAGAGGTGCCATCATGATCAGGTCTGGGTTTGGGTCGTGACAGTCTTGTTTATGGGTGTGTTTTGCACCATACTTATAAACATGAGGCTATTAGGCATTTAGGATTGTTACTCTTTCTTCATACTCTAGATCATGTGGTGGAGCTAATTTGTAAGAATTAAAACTCCTAAATTCTTTTTGATTCGTATTTAAATAATATCTACATCCAGAATAACAGTTGGTAAGAGATTGAATGTGGTTGTGGGAGAGTTGAGTAAGAGGAACTTGATTTTGCATCATGCTTATGATGAGTAAATGTGAGGTCTTCAGCAGATCATGTGTTTACTAAGACGTGTAAGCTTCTTGACAAGGAAACCTAAGGCATAAATATTTATCCACTCATATGGTATAAGGTAGTAAGAGAATCAGAAGTAGATACATGTTTCAACAATAAAAGAAGCAAGGTAAATAAGGGTACGAGGTACCTAGTTAGTGAATATTATCAGTATTACAATTCAGGAAGAAAAATATAAGCATTCTAAATTACTTTCAACAATTATAGAAATATATTCAACTGGCCACACCCATCTCAGCTATGCCCTATGTGAGCTAACAGATATAATTTAAGAGAAGGATGGGATATCAGAATCAAAAAGGGGTTAGAGTAACCTAAAATGGCGGATGGATTATTATCACTAGCTAACATTTCCTAATGATAGTGCAAATGTGGTAATAGAACTCCTTATGAGACACCCAGAGGGTGCACTATAGAATAGAACAGTCAGATACGAATTCTAGAATGTTCTAAAATTTCAGAAGATAGGTAGTGGAAACCTAGAAGGGTAGATATTTACCAGGTATGACTCCCACCCATAGGAAAAAAGAGAATGTTAGGAGACCCGAAGAGACAATGAGATAAAGCAAGGGGAGCCAAAAGAGAAAGAATTATTTGTAGAATTTTTCAGAATAAAATAATAGACAGAAATATTAGTAGGAGAATAAGAAGAGAGTGACTAAAGCATTATGAGTGAGATGTGATAAATGGATGATAAAGATAAATCAAAATATGACACGATGAGTCAAGTGAAAGAAAAAACAAGAAGTATCAAGCCTTGAGACAATAAAAGAGTATAGGCCAAAGGTAATCTCCTCATTTCGAGAAATGAGTTGGTGACTCTAATGTGATTACTCGAAGGCTAGGTTAGACCCCTGTAGTGAAAAAAATTAGTATGGTCTAGTAAACAAGATAAAATAGAACATGAATTAGGTACCAGAGGATTTGATAATAGTCAACATCATGATAATTTTAGAGATCGTGTTCTGGCAATAATAGAATGAAAAACAAAAATAATAACCTTTAAAGGTCATTCCGTAAGACGCTTCCTTAAAGCAGCAATGTGAGCATCGTTAAGCTTAAGGGACTAAGTGTTCTAGTTACACTAGGTGTCGCCTTCATGTGTAAGAAATTCAGTTATCCTTGGTATAGAAGGGTTACCGCAAGGCAAGTAAGAGTCTATGAATAGGTGAAAAGACGCCAAATATAAAGAGGTAAACAATTTTTAGATAAATCTTCATAGCATTAAATGTTAGAACTCCCCTAAAAGGGGAAGATGGTGTGACATGGTATTAAGTCAGAGTTATGTGGTTCAAGTAACTATGGAATAGTAAATGAAGAATGTAGTAGAAAGGAAAAAGGAATAACATTGCATTTATTTAAATCCTACGGATATGATACGACTCTAGAATATTATGCAAGCACAACACTTGGGAGAGGCAGTAGGGGCTCCAGCACTAGATGTTATTGATAAATAAGTGTAAATGAATACTTGATACATAAGGAGTCAGTGCGAGGGGTAAGTTAAGACAAAGGAAATAAACCAATAGAGATTATGAAGAATATAGATTTTAGAATGGACCAACAAGTTGTTAGTAGTTGATTCAGGAAGAGCCTAGTTATGGCTAGACAAGAGCATACAGACAATTAGCAAATTGTGCAAGATAAACGTAGTGAACCCTAACATAGTGAATTCAGTCTCGTAGATATGACATCGTAATCCTTGAGAAATATTCAGATAGAAGTTGTGGTTGTTAAAGGTAACGTATAAGTTTTTCAAAAAAAAAAATAGTGCCACACAGAAGGCAGTCAAATATTTCAATTTAGAAGCAACCCTACGAGCAAAAGTGCGCAGAGGTAAGTAACTAAGGGTAATTATAGGCGAGTAAGAACATCAAAAATACTTTCAGGTATATGAAGTAATAAGCTCATAGCTTTACAAGAGTCAAAGTGTCTCACTTAAGTACTACAAAAAAAGATTAGCTAAGGAAACAAGGAAAAAGGCTTCAACTTAAGCATACTAACATAAACAAGATAGGGTCTTGTAACAAGAGTCTCACTATAACATTTTATGCACTCCATAAGAAAGTGGCACCTATCGTGGCGAATGAATGGGAAAAAGAAAAAAATCAAAAGGTGATATTGAGTTCATATGAAATACAGGAAATTACACTATTTGTAGGCAATGAAATAAGCCATGTATTCATTTAACAAGTGGCAGAACGACCAGGAAAAATAATTGATTATGTTTAAAGGCAACTGAGAAGGCACAAAAGAAAATATATGGTGCTATCAACATAAAGGAAGGTTGCGAGTAGCATGAATATATATGTGTAGTTCGCAAGCTAAAGTATGGTAGAGCAACAAGGTTTTAGGTAAATAGGAGTAAGGATAAGAAATGGTGAGTGAGAAGGTGACGAGAATAGGTAAGTCCTTGGGATTAATCCCATCCAAAACAAGAGAGGTGATGGCTTTCGTAAGCTATAAAAGCTTAGTACAACCTGAATACACTCAGAGGAGTCTAAGAATTAGAGTAATTAGAAGAGATTATATGATGCCATGATAGTAGAATAAGGGTGTAATAGTGATATATAAGAGGATGACGTTTAGGACTTTGATTGAGTAATAATTTTAAGAAAAAGGATTTCATGAATTTTACGGGATTAGAAACCTTATAATGAATCACGTTGGGATGCTATGATATAAGACTATTAAATTATAGTATCGTCCCTAGGTGGATCATGCAAATCACTTCAAATGTTCCCCGATGAGACGTGAGCCCTAGTAACAATGTATTGCGTAAGATGTTTAAAGTTATCAATGGTAGATTTTGGATCAACATTAAGGTAAATCAACATTGAATGGACAAAAGTTACAAAGTATGAGATGAGATTAGGCCATCGTTCTTAAGATGAACGATAATGAAGAAGAATCAAATGACTTACATTTATACATACAGGATAGCAATGAGAGAGTAACATGGAGTTGGGTAGCAGACCTAGGTAAGAATAAATTGAAATAAGTGTTATGATATAGTATAACTTACCTAGATTTATTAAAACTATAAGCATAGATAATCGAGGCTATGAAACAAGAAACAGAAATGGTCGTAAGTTCGATAAAATACAGAGAGAAAAACTTCAGTACACCTATAAATGCGCTAAGGTACAACTTGTCATAGTTCTATATATGTTCACAAAGCGAGGCCTAGAGATTGGCTAACGGGTGGAGGAAAAAGAGAGAAGAGTCACATAGGTACAGTTAAAAGGTCAGAGTCGTACATGCTACATGTTAGAATATAGCAACAATTACGAGATTAAAAGGACTTTTACCACAAGTTGGGTGTGAGAAAGAGGCCTATAGAGGGAATGCCCTGGCCTTGAGCTTATTCACAGAATAATTGCCAAGATGGAATGGACAATGTTAAATTATTGACAAGAGCTATAGGTTATGAGACTGATAAACACATCAGTCAATATTCGAAGACGAATGTTGCAAAGGGTAAAATGATATTACACCCCATTTTTTCGTACGTAAGAGTACGCCGTAAGTCAATTGATGTAAGCTAAAAAATTAGATCATTTTTTAAAGTACATAAGGTAACTTAATCATATTACCTTCTAAGTTATAAATCTTTAAGATCATGGATAACAAATACCAAGAGAGTTTAAGACTAAGAAGCTAAACAAACTGAAGAAAATAAGTTTTACCGAAAGTCGACAAGTTGGGAAAATTATAACATGTACTCTTGGGATAAGAATAGGGTGCTTAACATGATCAAAAGGTTATGTTACGAATTAATTTAGTCGTACGATATTCATGTATTACGTTTTGAAGTCAACCAAGTTTTGAAACAAAAGTTAGCAAGGATCATCACAAGTTACATACATAAATGTACTGAAAATTAGATCAAATTTATCTGCGATTTTCTCCCGATATACTTGAAATTTGTTACAACCTATGCATCCCAAGGTAATGTATAATGAATATGAGAATTTTTAATCATTATTTAAATGAGTTTAAAGTCATAATATGACTATATATGATGTTTGGATATAAAATAAAAAGTTTGGGAAAAATCAAATTTATGTTGCAGAAAAACGAACTAAGGATTTGCCCTGTAATGAAGCTTTTTGAGTAATATATTTCGTGTTTTATATGAGCTATTTTTTGGAAATATCATATACTAAATATAAGGTCTTATAAGGTAGTTTCTAAAACTCTTAACCATTCTTTCATACATCATCTAGATAGAAAGATATAAACGTTTGGATAAGGGCCATTGCTAGGGTGCCAAGCGATCACCTCTTTGACTTTTCAAAAGTTGATATATATAGGTTTTAAGTCATCTTTCTATTTATTTTTCATAGAACACGAACAGATATCCCCCTTAAGCCTATCCTTAAGCTCTCTACAAGGGTTTTAAAAAAGATTAACATCCCGAGTACGAAATCAAGAAGCTATAACATTAGAACGATCCTTACGACGTAGATATCATTATACTGCCTCTCTTATTCTTTGTAGTTTGAGTTTTGGAAGGTGCTTCATAGTTAAGAAAATTTCTAATTTCTGTATTTATTCTTTTAAATATCAAGGAAGGTTGATAAATTTATTCCTGATAGTTAGAACTCACAGGATGGTGATCGGAAGCCGTGAGTTCGATTTATTCCACTTTTAGCGGGATGTTTTGTAGTCCACTCATATTGGCCTCTTGTTCTGCTGATTTATGGAGTTTGGAAGGATAAAGGGCATGGAGAAACTCCACATTTGGTAGGATAGTGGGCTGCTCGCTCGTCGTTGTAGTTTCGGGCTACTTCATAACTTGTTGATTGGGTGTGTTATGTTAAATTTTGGGGTATTTGTTATATTAATTGTCTAGAATTGTAGTTATGTTGTTTTTTAGTTGTTGATTGTATTGTGTTGTTGTCTCTCCTATAAGGCTTGAGGGAGCAGTAAAATAAGGAGAAATTCTTGTCGATTGTTTTTTATTTTACAGATTAAGTTGCTTTCGTTATATAAATGAGAGAGTCATTTGTAAGACAATAGCGTCATTGTTGTTGTTGTAGATTAAGGTGTAATGAGCTGAGTTTAGCATTGTTATTGTACAGATTTCTATAAGGTATGTTAAGGCTATCCGTTCTTTCCTTTTGGCATGATCCATATGATGCAACAAAACAAGCAAACACACAACTTTCAAAAATGACTCTATTCATAGAAGTACTAGGGTTGCCAATATTCATGATTCCACATATGTCCTATTATTATATTGTTTGTTCATGGGCCTCACAAAATAATTAAGTGATAAAGTTTATTCGGGCTATTAACCGAAGGAATATTGATCTTATGATATCCTGAGAGATCTTATTGACTTACTTCTTATGCATTGCATTAGTTATTAATGTATATTGACACACTACCAGATGGCATTATATATACATATATTATATGTATATGGGGTATGGGGAAAGGTTATGATGTTATATACGTATCACCACCTGATCAGCTCGCATATGTTTGATTATTTCGCCCATAGAGGTCGAGATGATATGATGGGATACCCTCAAAAGCTTGACAATGTTATGTACGCATATACCTATGCATGATATGACATTTATACGCATATGCATGACATTATAAATGTTTCATTATTCACAGAGCTATTCAGACTTGCAGGGTTAGTTCTTTACTCCATGTTTCTTTCAAATCATTTATATACTGCTTTCATCCCTTACATACTCGGTATTTTATTTGTATTGACGTCCCTTTTACGTGGGGATGCTGTGTTTCATGCCTGCAGGTCCTGATAGATAGGTCGACAATCCTGCTAGCAGGCCATCGGCTCAGCGACAGGTGTTGGTGTACTCCACTTGTTTCGGAGTTTCCTATTTGGTCAGTATGCTTTGGACATGTATATATGTGTATGGTAGGGCCCTGTCTTAGCCTTTATGATGTTTATGTACTCTTAGAGGCTTGTAGAAATATGTCATGTATATGGATGATTTTATGGCCTTCTCGGCATATGTTTTGAGTTTACAAACGATCATATTGGTAATATAGCCCCATATGGCACATGTATAAGTTTGTATTCCATGTTGGGTCGTTGTATGTCGAGTATTCTCTTATGTTTAATTTTGGTTATCTCATGACGTCCTTTCTTGCTCAATTACCCATAATAGTATGATAATAAGGATATTTTATGTTGGTACTCTATTGAGTTAGGCACCGGGTGCCCGCTGCGGCCCTTCGGTTTGGGTTGTGATAGAAATATCCTTTCAATGCAGCCAGAAGAATAGGGAAGGAAAACTAGTAATTAATTCGGGTTTCTCGACAATAAAATGGCTTAGGAAGACTTGAAATCACCTAGAGTTTATATGAAAACCTTGGGAGAACATTTTACATAACTCAAACAACATTAATAACCTCCCCATACCAGCTTGAACCACATTAAAATCAGCGAACACAAGATGAACAAGAAACTTACTAATGCCACAGGATTCTCAACACTTGGTTTGTGTTGTTCGCCCTTGGTTTGGGTCTTGGATCATGAGAGAACTTTTAGAGAATGTTTTTAGGTGTACAGGGTCTGAAGAGAGTGAAAAATTATTATTTAAAACGGGTTTTAGGCATCCTCTCTCTCTCTCTCTCTCTCTCTCTATATATATATATATATATATATATATATATATATATATATATATATATATAAAGATGTCTAAACCGTCTCTCTACTCTGATATCTTATTGACAAATGCTTTAATGCGTTAGAAACTAGACTCGTTTGATTTCAATTTGAAAGTGTCATGACCAAAGCCGATGGGCCGCGACGTGCACCTGATGCCCTTACTTAACCGATTACCAACATAACATACCTTTCTTGTTATACTTTCATCGGCAAATGGGCCAAACAGGCCAGCACGGGCTAAGCAGATTAAACATAGGTGGATACTCAATATTGGACGACCCAACTTGTTATAAAAACCTATACATGTGATATACGGCCCTATAAGGCCAACATCATCATTAATAAACTCAAAACCTAAGCCGACAAGGCCATACAAGAATCTATATACATGACATCTGTCTATAAGCCTCTAAGAGTACACACTTAACATAAAGGTCAGGATAGGGCCCCACCGTAACAAATAATACGCGCCTAAATCATACTGACCAAACAAGCAACTCCAGAGAAAATAGAGCGCACCAACATCTCACCCTGAGTTGATAGCCTACTTGAAGGACTCTCGGTCTATCAATCAGGACCTGTGAGCATGAAATGCAGCGTCACCAGGCAAAAGGGACGTCAGTACGAATAATGTACCGAGTATGTAAGGCACATAAATAAGTATATAAAATACATGGAAAAAATATAGGGTAAATGACTCAACCTGTAAGTCTGGATAACTCTTTAAATCATGAAATACTTATTGTTTCATGTATATGCGTATGAATGTCATGTCGTGCATAGGTATATATTTTCATAACATCAGCAAGCCTCTGAGTGCATCCCCATTATATCATCTCCGCCACTGTGACCAAAATCCTCAACGTATACCAGCTGTTAAGGTGGTGGTGCGTATATAATGCCATAATCTTTCACATATCCCATATATATACATATATATAGGTATATATATACACACACACACACGTATATAACGCCATCTGGTCATGGGTCAATGTGGATGTATAAATGCATGAAATGCATATGAAATACGTTAATAAAATCTCTCGGTACGTCATATGACCATTATGTTTCTGATTAATATCATGAAATAAACTTTACCAACTTATGTATTTTTGAGACCCATGAACAGATGATACAATAATACAACGCATGGGAGAATAAGAATATATACATCTCTAGCATTTCTACGAATAGGGTAATTTATGAAAGTTCTGCATTTGCTCATTTCGCTTGTGTCGTATAGATCATGCCAAAAGAAAAAAGGGCTAGCCTTAACATACCTGAGCCGATTCTCTTGACAATCTCTCTAACATAAGTCAATCACGACACCACGTAATGATGGATCACAGTAGGTGAAAATTCGTATAATATTCTTGGGAAAGATTGCACCATACTTCCTTAGAATTGCAAAATCTCGTTGCTATTACGTTGTATAATTTTGTATAAAAAATTTTCTTTGCACAGGATCGTTACCTTAATGAATTTTGAATCAGTCTCTTAAGGAATTAAAGTCTTATACCTTAGTGGGTGTGGGCCCCACTAAGGTGATGAATAAGCCTCCTAAATTCTAAAAATGTGACATTTAAGCAATAGTTAATGACTCACTCAAATGGGATAAGGGGGCTGCCACGTTGGGGTTTTTCTATCTTTATCCAAATAATTTTTTAATTAATTGGTTAATATTCTATTACCCAATAATTAATAAATTACCCACATAATTAAAAATTATCTCAAATTACTTAAAGTATTACTCATTTTAATATACTTTATACATCATACCATCATGGTCATGTGGTACATTGTATGAAACTATAAATAGAGGGTATTATATCTCGAGCCGTATTTTATCCCAAAAAGCCAACCTATAATGAAACTCATTTTCTTCTATTTCCTTACCTTCTCTCTTTCACGAGTTAACACATCATGTTTTTGGAATAGCATAATGCTTATAATCTGAAGAAAATCTCATCCCCGACCTTACATCAATTAACTTACGATGAAACTTTAACACACGAAAATGCGGGTTGTAACATCTCATTTCTGAGCTTCCATCAATTTACTTATGGCGTACTTTCACGTACGAAAACATGGGGTATAACATCATGGTAACGACCCAACCAGTTGTTTTGAAGCTTTTTCACTTTGATCGCCAGTTCTCGGGCATGACTTACCCCGTGTGATGTATTATGACCGATGTAGATCACTGGTTTTGGTTTTCAGGAAAATCGGAATGAATTTGAAGGGTTGGTTTTTGTTTTGGCTTTGAATTTGAAAGGTTTGACCAAAAATTGACTTATTTGTATATGAGCTCAGATCAGAATTTTTATGATTTGGTTAGCTTCGTTGGGTGATTTATGACTTAGAAGCGCGATCGGAATATATTTTGGAAGTCCATGGAGGGATTTGGCTTGAAATGGAAAAGTTAGTAATTTGGCAAATTCCGGTTGATAGGTGAGATTTTTATCCGAGGGTCAGAATCCAATTTTGAGACTTGTTGTAGCTCCTTATATCATTTGTGATGTGTGTACAAAATTTCAGGTCATTCAGACGTCGTTTGGTCGGGTTTTTGATCGAAATAGTAATTCGGAAGTTTTGGAACTCTTAGGCTTGAATCCGAGGGTGATTCGATGTTTTGATGTTGTTTTGAGCATTTCGAAGGTTGAAACAAGTTTGAATGATATTATGGGATGTGTTGGCATGTTTAGTCGGGGTCCCATGAGGCTCGGATAAGTTTTGGAGGAGTTTTTGGAAGATTTTGCCATTTTGAGCATAAGCATGTAATGATCCAAAGGTGGTTTTTTAGTTCTAGCGATTGAAATTTGATTTCGAGACTTCCGTAATTTTAACAATGAATTATAGGAGTGATCTGAAAAGTTTGGTTTAATTTCGTCAAGTCGCGATTGAGTTTTTGACACTAAAAATGAGTTTAGCGAGCGAAATGGGTATCACACTAAGCAAATGAGCTCCGAATTGAGTTTCGATTGAAGGACTATGTTCGTATTATTAATTACGACCCATAGGAACAAGAATCATCGAATTATGAGTTTGTATTATGGAGTTAGAGCCTTTTTAGTAAAAATAAAGATTGCTGGTGCATCAGATCTGGTGAGCGTGGGGTCGTTTTAGTAAAACATTCACGCTTGATGATGAGCGTGGGGTCGTTTTATACTGGGAAGTGTGACTTGGCCCGTCCTGATTGATGATTTTACTGCATATTTGACTGAGACTTATTTGTTATCATCATGATTTGGGCTGACTGCCATATGTGGGCTTCGTGCCAATTATTTGAACCCTTCGGGGAGTTTTTATCACTATTTCCTCACTGTTTTGACTTATACATGAACTCAGCCACTTTTACTCAGATTTGAAACTTAAATGATATTTCTAAATGATATTTCAGGCCGAGAACTACTATTTTACAAATGCCTGAGAGGCTTGTGATTATTTTTGGACTGAGTGAGGCCGAGGGCCATATGTGAGGATATGCTGAGTGATATGAGGCCGAGGGCCTGGGATACTTTATATGCCACGAGGTGGCTTGAGTGATGTGAGGTCGAGTGCCGAGTGATGATGCCATGAGGTGGCTTGATATAGAGCTTGGGCTGTAGGGGCCCCTCCGGAGTCTGCACACCCACAGTGAGCGCGGGTACCCATTGTTCTTAGAGTGAGCCCAAGGGGCTGATACGAGTGATTGTGAGGTAGCTCGAGAGGCTGGTACTATTCTGAGATATTGCCCGAGGGGCAAACTTTTATGTGTTCATCTTTCATATTTACTTATCATTTTAACTATTATACTGTGGTATTTGTGCCCGAGGGGCGGATTTTCTATGCTTATCGTCGCTGACTGTTTTGCAATCATTGCGTAATTGTTGAAAAAGTCATTTTCAAAAGAGGTTTAAACCGAGCTAAGATATTTCTAAAGATTTCACAGCTTCACTGCTTTTCTCAAAGAGTTCTACACTGCTTCTATACATCATGTTGGTTGCTTTACGTGATTTCTTGCTGCTCAGTTGTTATTTACCTTTATTACTCACTGAGTTGGAGTACTCACTTTACTCCCTGCATCTTGTGTGCAGATACAGGTATTTATACACCCGGTAGTGGATTTTGGCTGTTCAGAGGCAGAGTTATCAGAGTTTTAGCGAGGTAGCTGCCAGTGTTCGCAGCACCGTTTTCTCCCTTTTATTCATTATTCCTGTTCTGTATATTTTAGACCTTGTGGTTGTATCTACACTCTAATAGATGCTCGTGACTTGTGACACCCCGGTATCGGGCGATGTTTGGGTTGTATTCCGCACTTTATAAGAAATATTTTGCTTAATTTGTGGTTATTTAATCATGCTAAAACTCTTTATTAATATTAATTATTTTAAAAAGGCGAAATGGGTTAGTTGGTTGGCCTTGTCTTCAAGAGAGGTTCCATCACGATCGGATCGGGGTTTGGGTCGTGACAATTATTCCCCCTTTGGAACATTCGTCCTCGGATGTTGACTGATGCACTTATCATTATCATAATCCATAGCTCTTGCGAATACTTTAATATTCTTCTTGTCATTTAGGTAACTATTCTAGGAATAAATCCAAAGGCCAGGGCATTCCCCCCTTTAGGCCTCCTTCTCACACCATGGCTTGTGATCAGACTTCTTCCAATCTCGTAACTGTTACTACCTTCTATCATTTAGCCTTTACGATACTGACCTTGTAAGTGTGCCTATGCGACACCTCACTCCTTTTCTTCTAGCTTATAGCCAATCTCTAGGCCTCACTTTGTAAACACATACAGAGATTTATAAAATGTCTCTCTAGGAATCTATAGGTACACTAAAGTTCTTTGTTCGGTGCTCTGCTAAACTTACGATTATTGTTATACCTTATTTTATAGATTCTTTATCCTTCCATATGAATTTACTGTATCTAGGTGGGTCATACTATACCATGACTCTTACTTTTATTTATTGTACGCCTGCTACAAAACTCCAGGTTATTCTCGTTACTTATCCCATATGTATACATCTAAGTTCTTTAATGCTTCCTTATTATTGTTCATCTTAATAATGACGGTCTTCTCTCATCTCATACTTTGTAACTCTTATCCATCCATTGCTGATTTACCTTACGTGGGTATCTTAATCATGTGCCTTCTTCCTTATTCCCCTGCTAGTCTTTCGTCTTCTTCCTTATGGAGGAACCTCTGACTCTTGTAAAGCTAAGAGCTTATTATATCATACACTCGATGGACCTTTTGATGTCCGTCCTTACCTATAATTACTCGTAATATTTTGACTGTCTTCCCAGTGACACTCTCTTTTATTCCTATAACATTCATATGGTACCTTAACTACCCTGACTCCTATATGAATATATCTCAAGTATTTTAATGATCTTACTACGAGGTTGAATGCACTACATTGGGTTTTACTATGTTTATCTTGAACGATCTCCTGATTCATCGGTAACCACCATCTAGCTATAACTAGGTTCTTCGTGAATAAACTGCTAATTACTCGTTGGCCCATTCTCATGTTAATATTCCACGTAATTTTTCTTGGATTATTCCTTTTCTCTAAACTTACATCTCGCACTGGCTCCTTATTTATCAAAAACATCTCGGACCCGAACCCTTATTTCCTCTCCTTGACGTCATGCTTGCATAACATTCTTGAATCGCAACATATCTAGAGGCTTTGAATAAGTGCAATCTCATCCATTTTTCATTCATTTTTTTTTCATATTATTCCTTTACCATTGCATAAGTACTAGAACCACTTAATTCTGACTTAATACCATATCACTCCATATTCTCCCCTTAGGGGAGTACTAAGAGTTGGAGCTATGATGACCTACCTTTAGATGTTTAACCTATTTATCTTTGTCGTCTTTTCACATTATTGATGATCGTTACTCACTTTGAGTTAATCCTTATGCACCAAGGATGACGAAATTCCTTACTCACAAGGGTGACACTTAGTGTGACTGGAGATTAAGCCTAAGGGATTAAGCCCGATCATGTTCGGGGGTCGAGAACCACATCTGGATGTCAAAATGCATGGAAGAAGAGAAATTACCACATCTGCGGTGCGTGGGGCGGCGCATGGCGCGCCTTGGGTGTAAAAATATTTTCCTTTTCAATTTTGCTTGCTCTATGAAGTCTTCACCGCTGCACTAACAAGCACGTCGCCCCATGCAGCATGCCTGTGCAATTTTACAGAGTTATTATCCCAATTCGCATAGGAACAGGTGTTTTTATTTGTGACCGACCCTGCATAGTATAAATACATGTAATAATGTTATTTTGGGAACTTTTTACACATCTAAAACCTAAAGCTAGAGGAGGTGGACAAGAAAAAGCACAAGGATTTCATCATTCAATCCTTACTCAAGACAAGAGTTTGGATTGTTTTATGTTTTCTTTTAACTAGAACATATTGTGATGAATTGTTCCATATCTATGGAGTAGTTCTCTTTAGGGTTTGATGTATTGATATTTGTTTGTGGATATTAACTCTAGTTTTATGTATTGAATCATTTTGGATGTTTTAACCGTTGCATCTATATTCACTTGTTAATGTAATCGAGAGAGGAATAACTTGTGATATTTTTGAACTATATTTTGTTAGTTGAAGTCATTAATTCTTCTTAGTAACCGAAAGAGGCTAGTTGAATCGTTTATTAAGATTAGATAAGAGGATAATCGAGAAAGGTTCTACTAAAGACCAATCCATTACGAATTCTTGCAGATCTCCACGAGCTTAAATTGGTTCATCTTGTGAGGGTGAGACTTAATCAAGAGAGGAGTTTCTACTAGACAATTGAATTAATAACCAAGTGAATTCGAGAGACCACTTGAACATCAGAAGTGAATTATCTAGAGTTAAATCCCAAATATTTATCTTGCACCAATCTTATCAGCCCTATCTTCTTCCAATTGATATCTTCTTTTGCTTATTACTTCCGTTGATTGTCATTAGTCAATAGTTTAGACTCTTTGTTAAGTTTAGTTTAAATCAAATAATTCTCAATGCTTGATCATCTTGGATAGCAATGAACTATAAATTAAGAAAGTATTGTTTAACCCAAATCCTTGTGGATAAGATATTTTACTTTACTATATTCGAATAGCGAGCATATTTAAGTGTGTGTTTTACGCTCGTCAAATTTTGGCATTGCTGGGGATTGACAAGAAATAGTGTTTGAAATAGTTTGTAGTGCTAATTCATGAATTTTTCTTTTTTCTTTTATTTCTCTATTTTTACAGTTGGTGTTTTTGACTGTGCGCAGGCTATAGGTTGGATTGGTGCATGACTCGATCTTCTGGGAAAGAAGTGCAACCATACGAACCATAAATCGAGAAACAACTACGACAGTTGAGGAAGGAAAGAAATCTAATTGAGAAAATAGAGAAGTCTGGGCAATCCTCAACCAAAGAAACCATGGCGAGAGATGATGATAATGTAGATTTGGCTGCGATGGAGGCAGCGCAACTCAGAGAAACATAGATCCCGACCAAGGGAGACCACTTGGTGATTATGCTAGACCAGTCTACAACCAAGGGTTATCAAGTGTGAGACCTCTACCAGTTGCAGCCAATAATTTTGAGTTGAAGCAAGGGTTGCTCCAAACCCTTCAAAATTGTTGTGTCTTTAGAAGAAAGCAAAATGAAGATTGAAGGAATCATCTAATTGACTTCGAGGAGATCATGAACACCTTCCAATATAATGGGATGTCACAAAATTTAGTATACTTAAGGGCATTCCCCTTCACTCTTAAAGATGATGCAAAACACCGGCTTCAAAGCTTTCCCCAGGATCGATTAGAACATGGGAGGAGATGACCAGAAATGTTTTTGCTAAATATTTCTCCTCGGCTAAGACGAGCAAGTTAAGAAGGGAAATTCATAACTTCTTCCAGAATGAGACTGGGATTTTGTTTGAAGCACGTGATAGGTTTAAGGAGATTGTGCAAAATTGTCAACACAGCGGAACTAAACTCTGGATTCAACTCCAAGACCTTTGGGATGGTTTGATGCCGGCCTCATGTAGAATATTGAGTAATGTAGTCGGAGGTTCATTGATAAAGAAAACTCCAGATAAGATAGTCACTACTGTAGATGAGTTATCTTAGGATGCAAATCAATGGACCTCTGAGATTACTGAAAGAAGAAGATCAACTGGTGTTCACCATGTTGATACTAACACATCTGTGCAGGTACAACTTGATACCATGGCCAAAGAAATAAGGAAGCTAACCTTAGCCTCAATACATAATGAGCCTCATGCAGCATGTGACATATTTGTAAGAGGACACCCTACTCATGAGTGTCAAGACACCATGGAGGAAGTGAATGATGTGGGTAATTATAACTTCAATGCAATAGGTAAAAATACCCTGGTTTTTTCATGGAGTTCACCTGGGGGTACTGCATATTCATGGCAACAAAATAACTTCTGATTTCATAGAGAAGGAGCTCCGGACTTCCAAAATTAGTAGAGGCTACAATTTCAGCCTTAATGGCCAGTTGAGTTTGGGGTAGAAGATTTGATGAAGTCTTTCATTGTCAAGACATATGAAAGATTAGATGCTCATGGTGAAACTATCATAGAACTTGGGATAGGTTTGTGTCACATGGAGAGACAAGTGGGACAAATTGTAAATATATTATTTGAGAGAATCCCAGGACTCTGCCATCTGATACTGAAAAGAATCCCAAAGAAACAGTAAATGTTTTGACTCTGAGAAGTGCGAACGTATTGAAAGAACCCACTCTAATCAAAAAAGAGGTGATACCTAAAAAAGAAAGTGGGAAGGAGCTGAACACTGAAGATGAAAAGAAGAAAAAAGGCAAGAAGGGAGCTGACAAAATGAAGGAAGAGACTCCAAGAAGGTAGGAACATGATGTGAGTGAGCATATGCCTACTCTACATTTCCCACAAAAGCTCTGTAGAGAAAAACTGGACAAGCAGTTTGAGAGATTTTTAGACATGCTAGAATAGGTTAATGTAAACTTGCCATTCACTGAATTTCTCTCACAAATTTCAGCTTATGCAAAGTTCTTGAAAAAGATTATTACAAAGAAGGGAAACTTATAAGAGACCTCAGCAGTCAGCTCACAAAGCATTGCAGTGCAATCTTGCAAAAAGAAAAAAAATCCCACAAAAGTGTGGATATCTATGGAGTTGTACCGTACCTTGCTCTTTAGGCACTCTTAAATTTTATAAATCTTTATGTGACTTTGGTGCCTCAATTAACTTAATGCCTTTCTCAATTTACAGGGAGCTGGAGAATGAAATTGGAGAGATAAGGCCAGCGCCATATAATTGCAGTTGGTAGATCAAACAAGATAATACCCGAGGGGATAGTTGAAGATGACTTAGTGCGGGTATAAAAATGTATTATCTCAAGAATTTGTAGTGGTGAAGATTGAAGGGAATACTAAGATACCCATAATGAAAGGAAGACCATTCTTTGCAACAGGTAAAGCAATTGTAAATATACACGAGTGAAAGCTCATGTTGAGAGTGCATGAGGAGACTGTAACTTTCAAGATGAATGTAGAAATAGGGGTGAATCAGGATAAGCCAATTGCAAGTGTTGAGTGGAAGGTGAAGGGAGTGAAAGAAAAAGCTATAGTGATTAAGAAAGATAAGTGTGGGGTGTACCCTAAGAAGGCTGAGAAGCAGCTATATGTCTAGACGTGGCACTAGTTAGGGTGCGTGGAATGGATCCCGACTTCGACTCAGACACCGACTAGATATTCAGAGAAGTTTCCTCTACCTTATGCTTTTTAATTGTGTGTCATGGACATACCACAACTTAAAGTGTGGGTGGGGGATATTTTTATGTTGTACGTATATTAGCCTTTGTTATCTTGATTAATTTTTCTTTTGTTAGTTTGAGTAGTTGAAAATTTGAAAAAACATATAAGTTTTAAAATTTTTGACTTTTCCCAATAGATATCATTCGACAGGTTTCTTGAGGGATTTAAGCCGAAGGAAAAATATAAAAAGATTTTCTTTTGTAGGTAGTGAAATAATTCCCCCTTGGTTTTTCTTTGTGCTGTGGTTCTTATCCAATGGTTTCGTTTGAACCGAGTGTAGTTAGTTATTATTTTGTAGGAGTAGGAGTAGGAAACCTTGTGCTATGATTCGAATTGAAACAATATCTCTTGATTTTGTTATGCCTTGAGAGTAGTGAGTGTTTTAGTTGTGACGCTTCAGCTCAGTTTTTAACTCTTGTATGAGGACCTTAAATTGTATGATCTTAACTTTTCTTAACTACTTTGACTAGAGTGTCTTGATGAGTCCAATCCTCGGTGAGTTATGTGCCATGTGTGTTATGAAATTTTGTGTTATTCTATACATTGCATTTGATGTCTACAACTTGCCCCGTGTATTTGCAAAGCGAAATAGTTGTTTTATTCAGTCTTGGAAGTGATATAGGCATTTCTTTGTTACGCCAGTTATATGATGCTTACCCATCTAATTTCTATGTATCTTAGGTAACCCCTTTGAGCATGTAATCCTGTTTGTTTGGAAATCACATTACAAGCCTTACCTATTTGTTTGAATTGACCATCTATTTGAACCTTTTCACTTCTCTTGAGCACTTCAATTTTTACGAATTTTGTAAAAGTTAAAGTGTGGGGTATTGATTTGGCTTTTGAGTGGAACAAATGAAATAAGGAGAAAGGTGCACTAGTTTGAAAAAAAAGTAAGAGCCACTTGAATTGAAAATAAAAGACAAAAAATAGTTGTATTGTTGTGCAAAATATTCATTGATAAGTGGTGACTCTTGATGCAATTGTACTTAAAGAAGTATGGAGTTAAAATATATCGATGTGAAGGTGGAGTCATGGTTTGACATAAGTATGGGGTTTTGAATGTTAAATTGTATGTATTAAAGTGCTTAGGGAGGTGTATTCACTCTTATACCTAAATGTATCCTACCCGTCCCGCAGCCTACATTATAACCAAGTAAATTCCTACTTGATCCTTGACTGAATAAGATCAATTAGTAAAGTAGTACACTCTGAGACAACCTATGGTGCATCTTTTGTGGCATGTGAATGTTGTTTCTGCGAATTCTTTCTATCTTGAGTTCCTAATTGCTCTTAAATTTCATTGTCTGTGGAAATACAATCTACTGTTGAGTGAGGGCACCTGATTCATCAAGGAAAGGTAATGCTTGACCTCTACGTTAGAGTAAGTGAGTGAATTGTGAATAATTCGTGGTGCTTGTGAGTCAAATCTTGAGGTAAAGATGTTACACTACTGTACTTAGTCTATTTTTAATATTCATGGTATAATGAGTTAAGAGAGTTGTTTAATGAGTGTTGATACCCAATTTTTCCCTATGTATTTTTTATACTTTCAAAATAGCATACGTATGCATATATAAGCATGCCTGAAAGTTTTGGTATTTTCCTCAATTTTTAAGATTTTTTAAAATCAATTTATTGTTTACTTTAACAATACAAAATCCAAAATTATTCCCAAAATTATCATTTTTGGTGAATAATTTATTTTCATCCTCATATTTACACCAAAGATAATTAAGGTGATTTTTTTGCATATTTTTATAAATTTATTTTGATATCTCTAAGCTAAATTGTGCAAAATTATAATTGTAGCCTATGTTACCATTAATAAGGTTTTACAATTATAAAATTATTTCTAATATTTTTAGACTATTGTTTATATAGTATTAACTAGTTCAGTGCTTTTAATTTGTTATTAAATAAAAAATGAAGAAAGTTGCTATTTAAAATCTGGCCCATTTCTATTTCAATTTTAGCCTCAATTTAAAACCCAATTCCATCCAATTAAGTTGACCCGTTTTTATTTTGACCCGCCCCAAACCCAACTCACTTAACCCACCCGGCCGTCTCCTTTTAATCTAGGTCGTTGATCATTTTGATCAACGACTACCATTCCTTCTTTCCATTTTTAGTTCCCAACTACCCTAACCCTAATTCATTTCTCACAAATAGCCGCCCCTAAAATCCCTTCATCTCTCAAACTCTCTCTAACCCTCTCTGAAACCCTAGCCCTATCCAGCCGGTTTCCACCTTGTTTCACTGGAATCAATGGCATCCCAAGCCCTGGGTGGCCTGTACTCACCCCCATGTGCCCTTATACCCCTGTTACTTGAAGATTCAGGGTTCGATCATGAAGGCCTTCACTCATGTCTCTGCCGATTCGAGTTTCGCGGCTACCTCCGGCTTGACTCCGGCATATGCTAGCCCTATGAGCCTAGCTCTGACTCATTCGACTCGGAACAGACCTTTTCCAGGCCTTTCTCGTTTCTAGGTTTCTTCTGAAACCCTAGCCTTTCGAGGTTCTCCTAATTTCTCAAGATCTGCTCTAGATCTGTGTTTATTTTAAGGTTTTCAAATGATTCCTCTGAGTTTCTTTTTAAAACTGTGCTTTCAAAACTGTTCATCTTCTCCGACTTAGGGTTTCTTTTATTTTACGTGTTTTACTGTGATTCCTATATGTTACTCTTACTATATTTGCTCTACTGTAACTCCGATGTATTTCTACTGTGATTCCCATGTGTTTTCTTCTACCATGCTTTCCTCTACCATTTCTTTATGAGTTCTTTTACAGTATGTTGTTCCATTATTACGTTGCCTGAAATGTTTAAGGTTCTAGTTCCTTGGGGTTTTCTGAACTTATTATTGCCTGATTTATTTGCTTTCATCTCTACACTCGATTAAGGGTAAAAACCCTAGAATTTGGGGTTTTAGTTGAGTCCCTGAGGCCGCTCGTATGTGACTTGTTTGTTTCTCATCTCTGAACTAGTTTGATTTCAAAGCCCTAATTTCTGAGTTCATCTTTGTTTCTCCTTGTGGTTCTGATTTTTGCTAAAATCCTATAGGTCCTTTTATCTGACCTCTCGCATGCCATCTGATATTCTCTTTTAGCTATAATCCTTTGGTTGCATGATACTTTGCTATTGTTTGAATCCAGCCTCGCATGTTTAATGCTCATGCCCTCTTTATAGTTAGATTTTCCCTCTCATAATAACCTTTGATTTGGGGATTGATTTCAGTCTTGCCTTGTGTGAATTCGATTGATTCTTTCCTTGTTTAATTTTGAACCTCTCGATTCCCTTGTTGTCTGGCTTGGTTCATTAGGGATTTAGGGAATCTCTGATTCCCTGAATTACTATGTGCTAATTAGTTTACTTCTTGCCTTATTAACTTGACCGTGTATTTCAAAATTCCCTTTCCTTAATTAAGATCCACATATATTCACCCTTATTTGAATGTTGTGCACAATGTGTTTATTTTATCCCCTTTCCTTAAATATTTCCGGTCCTTTCCCGTTCAAATTTGGACTCCTTAATTAAAGGAACCTTTGTTATTGATTAATCCTAATTGATACTTGACTATTTTCTTTCCTTGCTTACTTGCCTGACTTCAAGTATAAATACATGCTCCTCTCTTAACACACGAGAGAATTCGACACACAACCACTTCAGATTTAAAAAAAACACTTCAAATACTATACAGTTTCCAATACTCTCTCTATTATTACTTTCTCTATTTTCTGTACTAAGTGCTCTGCTCCTCTCTCTTCTACTGTCTGAAATACTCCTGATTTCCTCTTGAACTCTCAAACACTTGCTGAAGGTCCTGAGTTTGCTTTTCCTGATTTTCTGGCTGATTACTTAGTTTTGCTTGTTCTGCTGTACTAAAATTGCAACTGATATGTCTTTCTAGTTAAATAATACCCTCCTACACTATGTGTTTATTTCCCTTCTTCTGTTATGGATTCTCCATTATATGCTCCTTTTAGTCTGTCATGCTCTCTTTCGTTATGTTCTGCACCTGCAAGTCTGTTATGCCCTCTTGCTTTCTTCATGTTTCGGTAAATGCTTTCTTATGTGGTACTCTGTCCCTTTGACCCCCTTCTTATGTCTGAGTGCAATTCTGAGTCATGTGGCATTCTATTATTGCCACTCATGACTTAGAATTAGGTTCTCTTGAACCTCTACTCAAATCAATTCCCATTCCCTTTACCCCTTATGTGCTGAGCCTTAACTCAGGTCTGGTGGTGTCCTAATCACCATCCATACCCAAGTTTGACTTCTAAAGTTCTGCTCTTTATTTGTTGGCCAAGGATATGGTCAGGGGTGTGCCAGTCTATGCCCATGGCTGGGTATGACCACCCTCTGCTATGGCTCCCTAACTCCTCTCACTTTGCACTTATTCCTAGTTTCTAAGTTCTGCCCCCCTTTGGTAAGCCATGCTTTGGGACCCTCGAGCTCCCTCTAAACTTGGATGCCTGAGGGCTGGCAATTCCACTGCACTATTTTGTTACAACAATTGTTATCCAGAGTGTAAGCATTGCCTTGAGTCCTTGAGGCTCCTTGGAACTTTGAAACATTTTGGGTGAGAGAAGGCCTTGGAAATCTGGAATCCGGATTTGCTGAAACACATGTTATTGTATATTAATATTGAATTAGGCTTCTCGGATCTAGCTGTAGGCTGTGATGTATTTTTAATCGTTTTCTTTCTTTCTTCTGGTTCTATAATAATCTTGTAAAAAGGAACTCGGGGAGTATTAGTAAAGGTCATGGGAGGAGTTTACTTTATTTCACAAAGGTTAGATACCATGCCTATAGTTTAATGTTTTTAATCACCTAGGTACCATGTCTATAGGTTTTCAACGTTTTAACTCGATCATCTAGATACCATGCCTATAAGATTTAATATTCAGCCATATTGCAAATCATTAGAAATCCTGCCTATAAGACTTAATATCCATGTAACAAGTTGCATATAGAGATCATGCCTATAGGAAATGCATAAACTTTAGGCAAACGGTAGAGTAATCGAATACTCATTCCTTTACTATTTCATTAATAGTAACAAGTCTTAAAAAAATAATCAAGATATAGATATCATGCCTATAGGAGTCTAAACTCGCCTAATCTGTGTTTAAGTAATAACAACCCTGTTAACTGGCCTTTAAAATGTCTTAATAAAAAGTTTTCAGTACCACTCTTGCAAACCCGCCTGCTTCAAAACTCTTATAAATCTGTAATGATCTCAAGTTTTTTTTTCCAAACTTGCATCTTTCTTCTAAAACAATGCCTTTAAACCTTCTGCCTGAATTTTTATCCATCTCTTGAAGCTATCTTTCAAAATAGATTTTCAACTCTTTCTTTTTAAATATTTGCGCCTTTTCTTAAAACTCTTGTTACAGTTCTCCTGTGTCTTAATCAAATCAGTATGTTAATTATCGAATTCATCTCTGAACTTCTTCAATTTTCAATCTTCTGTTTTAAACTCTTCTGCATTAGGTCCTTTTATGAAAATAGTGCTTTTTCTAAACGACTCACTTAAAATACCTCAATTTCTGAAAATTGGATCCGGGTTGCCTAATGCAGACTTTTTATCCAACTCTATGTGTTAAACTAGTCCGTCCGCTGTTAAATTTAACTTAAAGACCAAATCGGTATGTGCAAGGCATGCTAAACCATGTGTTGCATGATTTAAGGGGTCTTACGTGAGCCTTATATTCTTGTTTGTCAACTCCCTATTATTTGCTATTTGTTTTGGTTGTTGCCACTAGTATTTTGTCCTTTAAACCCTATATATGCCCCTACCCCTTTCCTCCCCTTTAGGATTAGAAGTCCGAAAACCCGGGGACTAATAGGTTGGGACGGGTAATAGCATGCAATAAGTAACGAGACTAATCGCGTTTAAATATCTTAACGGGGTGAGAAGGGTAGAATATGGATATGATGACCGGTGCGCTAATATATCGTGCGACCCCTCTTTTGAGGAGTGATTGCTGGGTATTGCATTGATGTGATCCATATTGTATTTAAACCTAGGACCTCCTTTCTTTTCTTTTCCTTAAGTGATTTTATTTCTTTGCATCAACTCCTTTTCTAAGGACTGTCTATTCTTCCCTTTTCTCTTCAAAGTTTCAAACTTATTTGTAACTATTATGTGTAAACCTTACTTGCTTTCTTCTACTCCTTTAAAGTCACAATTAAGCATGGCCGGGAACCACACTAGTGGATCTTGAGGGATGCCTAACACCTTCCCCTCGAGATAATCTCAAGCCCTTACCCAAACTCTGGCTTTATTTCAAATCTTCTTCTTTTTCTTTGAAGTGTCCTAATGCACTATAATCATTAGGTGGCGACTCTTCAAATTCCATAACTCGATTCCTCAAAAGGGAATAAGAGTTGTTTTGTCCATAATGTCATAAACCCAATTTCTTTCTTTTAGAAGGGGGGAAAAAGAGGGCGTCGACAACATGGTGACTCTGCTAGGGAATTTTTTAAGGCTTTTACCATTACATGCTCTTGTGACTTTATTTCTTCCTTAATTGCTTTTATTTCCCACCTTTAATTATTTCATCATGATTACTGACTTGGCTCTTCATGTTTTCCCTTTCTTTTAATTTCTTCCTTTACTGCTTTATTACTATTTCAATACCGTTGTAATTTTTGAGCATTTACTGTAATCTTTTACTGCATGAACGTGAAAATACATGCAATTTGCTTCATTTTTGTAACTGCATCTTCAACATCATGTTCCACTCGTTCCAAAACAAATCCTATAGTAACACTTATAATGAGTGGTTGCGCCCTTCCGATATTAAATGTGGCAAAGGCATATTTGCGGTAAAACCAGTCGATCAACGGTGTAGTCGACGGTTCCGCGCCTTTCCCTCTTGAGTTGTCCGCTCAAGGGTACCTTGTCTAGCACATAAAAAAATAGAAACCTTACTCTATTAAACTGTCAAACTTAGCCGAGTCAGTTATGTTGTCCGCATAGTGACTCATTATGATAGCCTAAACCAAAGTCCATCGGGTTTCCTCGAAACCCAAACGGACGCCTTCACGTTGTGTGCATTTATTTGGAGAACTAAATGCCTTTATGCTAATTATTAATTTAAATAGTCGAGTCTGGGTCTAACCCTTTGTTTTGCAGAAAATGAGGCACGAAATCCCCATATTCGGTATAGTATCTAACATTCACCCAAGGTTTCTAAGTTGGTGGGAGGATCTTCATGCCAGCGATCAGACCCTTGTCCGCAAGTACTTAGGGAATTTGGCCTCACTTCTGGAAATCCAGCCTAACAACAAAATCATAGAGGCTGCAACTCTATTCTGGGACAGTGATCGGTCGGT
>MU676547.1:109601-120138 GCA_026770625.1 Nicotiana glauca
AAGGGTAGACAAAATGAGTCATTTCAAGGCTGACTTTCAAGACGATGATAGCCCGCACAGGTGTCAAGCTTAACATTTGCAGCATTGGAAGCTCGTCTTAGGGAGAGAAACTATTGAAGCAGACAGGTATCATGCAGGGTATGTGCCGCATTTTTCGGGTTGGTTAGAAGACGATCACATTGGTTTAGGTCACCCAGGGTTCGTCCGAGGTCATAGGCTTATTGATGAGAAAGCTGCAGCGCAGGTTAAATACAATCAACTACGCAAGAGGATGCGAGAGTGTGAAAACGAGCACCGGGAAATACAAGAAGCTCACCAGAAATTGATCGACGAGTGGAAGGACATGGCTATCACCAACAAGCGGTTAGGGTATTTGGAAAGAGGTCTAGTAGAGTTGGAAGGAAAGTTCTTGAAGAGGATTGAAGACTGCCAAAATGCCGAGGGAAGTGCAGGCGGACATTTGGCTCGAGCCTATTTGCTGCTAGGACTGCGCGAGTTGATGCAGCTGTACGAGGGAAGCAAGAATACCGAATCTGGGGAAGGTCATTCTGGGACCAAGTAGTTAGGATCTTTTATTTCTTGCTTTCCTAATGTAATAAGGCCACTGGTTATTAGTGACATCTTTCCATTATTTCAAATTATGTTTTAGACTCGTCTTATTTTTATCAATAAAATGAGGTATTTAGCATTATAAGTTCTCCAAATTTAACTTGTCGCTAGGCCTACCTTGGGCATAAAGAGGCACCCAAATTAGGAAACGATTTATATTTCTGCACAACGTGTTTAAATACCGCAATATTATTTTTTCAGAATCCGCACTAACTTTTTACCTTTTTATTTTTCTTTTATTTTTATTTCCCTTCCGAAAGGTTAGTTCATGCATTCTGGCACCATCAGCATACTCAACAAGATCCAAGGGCCCTCCACCTCCTCCTGCTCCGAGTCCTACCAGAAACAGGAACAAAGGCAAAATGGGAGATGCAAACACTAGAAAGGAAATTGAGGAAACTTCTCAGAACACTCCAATTACCAAGGAAACTACTGCACATCTTGAGCAGACTTTGCTGAGATTTTAGGAAGAATTAGAACAAGTCCGGAACCTGTCAAGCCTATCAATCACTCTTGCCGCTGCTGATGCCAACACCTAGAACCCCGTACCTCCATATCCACCAGTACAAACTGCTAATACCCAAGCCTGCAACACATGCAACAACACTCCACTAATCATTCCCGAACCACAAAACATCACAAAGGACCATAACACCCATATCTTTGTGGACACTACAGCCCACTATACCCAGCCATTCTCAAGTGCACCCGAATCAGATGACATAGACTCCCTTATCAGGAATTTGGCCGCCGAACTCAAGAAGTTGACTAGCCGGGTCCAAGGTGTCGAGGGTAGCAAAGGTGTTGAAGGGTTGAACTATGAAGATCTTTGTGTTCAGCCAGATGTTGAGCTTCCGGAGGGGTACAAACCTCCCAAGTTTGAGATGTTTGATGGTACAGGTGATCCCAGGGTCCATCTAAGAATGTGTTGTGACAAGCTGGTAGGAGTTGGAAGGGACAAGAAAATCCGCATGAAGTTGTTCATGAGGAGTCTGAAAGGAGACGCCTTGTCTTGGTACATCAGCCAGGATTCAAAGAAGTGGACAAGTTAGCTGAGCATGGCGTCCGACTTTATGGACCGGTTCAGGTTCAACACTGAGAATGCACCGGATGTGTTCTATATCCAGAATCTGAAGAAGAAGCCCACAAAAACCTTTCGCGACTATGCAACTTGTTGGAGGTCAGAAGCTGCCAAGTTCAAGCCAGCCCTCGAGGAAGAGCAGATGAACAAGTTCTTTGTCCGGGCTCAGGATCCGCAATACTATGAGAAACTGATGTTGATAGAGGGTCAGAAATTCTCCGACATCATCAAGTTGGGAGATAATCGAAGAAGGTATCAAGAATGGTATGGTCACCAATCTCGAAGCATTACAGGCCACCAACAAGGCCTTACAGTCTGGTGGCACGTCAAAGAAAAAGGACGTGAATTTTGTAATGGCTGCGCAAAGAACCAAATCCCCTATGAAGTACCAAACATATCCCTCAAGTCCACTCACATATCAACCTACCCTAAATTACCAAGCACCCTCACCTACATGCCAAATGCCACCGTCTGCCTACCAATCACCTCCACCACCCTCATATCAACCCTCCTCACCAAGATATTCCCAACCCGCGCCCGTGTACCAAGTATATAACTCCCAACCTTCTCATTACCCATCACCACCGACTCGCCAAAACTTTCCTTGACCCAGAACAAATTTCGACCGCAGACCTCCCAGACAATTTACTGTCATAGCCTAGCCAATCGACCAACTATATGACAAACTCAAAATAGCCGGTTATGTTACTCCTATCCCAGCCATAACTCTAGAAAATCCCTCCCAGTGGGTCAATCCAAACAAAACTTGTGCATACCATTCCGGAATGAAAGGCCATACCATCGACGAGTGTCACTTGTTGAAAGATAAGATTCAGACTTTGATTGATAACAAGTTTATTGTGGCAAGGGAGCCCGCTCCCAATGTCCGCAACAATCCTCTGCCTGACCACAAGGGTGGAGGTATCCATATGATCGAGATAGAGGATGATTGGGACCCCAAAGGGTCAATCGGATTGATTGCCGAAGGAGATGAGCCTAAAAAACCGATGGTTACCCTCAATCCCATTGTTGTTCAGATCCAGCCCTCTGAGTGCAATGTGGTAAATGTGTCTGTACCACTCGAGTTTGAAGTGCCTCCTAAAAAGGTGCCACAATCAATTGAGGTCAAATTCGGAGTTCCAAAGGCACCTGCACCATTTGAAGTTGCTATGTTACCTCCAAGGGTGCCAATTCTGATTTCTATGACAGACGTGACCCCGTTCAAGTCAAACACCATACCTTGGGATTACACAGCGGAAGCTAGGAGAAAAGGGAAAACACATACTAGAGAAGTGATCGCCGCACAGGGCATGACTAGAACCGGTAGGGTATACACTCTGGAACATTTAGCTGAGTCCAGCAAGCAGGCCTCCGGGCGGCCTGTTGAAATTGGACCCGATGACCTTTGGAGGAAAATACAAGCCAAGGAATACTCGGTCATTGATCAACTAAACAAAACACCAGTGCAGATTTCCATCCTGGCTCTTCTGCAAAGCTCCGAGGCACATAAAAATGCCTTGATGAAGATATTGAGTGAAGCTTATATTCCCAGCAACATAACCGGAGGCGAAATGGCAAATATGGTAGGACAAGTGTTGGAAAGTCACAAGATCACCTTCCACGAGGATGAGTTACCACCAGAAGGACTTAGTCACAACAAGGTGTTGCATATCATTGTGCAATGCGAAGATTATTTCATCACCAGGATCCTGGTCGACGGGGGATCTAGCCTCAACATTTGTCTGTTAGTGACTCTCAGAACATTGGGGAAAGGTTTGCATGAGATCAAAGATGGGGCTATCAATGTTAAAGCTTTTGATGGGTCTCAAAGATCTACCATTGGGGAAACTAGCCTGTGTCTGCAAATGGGGCCTACCGGGTTCGATGTTGACTTCCAAGTCATAGACGTGCCAGCATCATACAATTTATTGTTGGGACGACCCTGAATACATATCGCTGGGGCTGTGGCATCAACCCTACATCAAGTAGTGAAGTTTGAATGGAATCATCAGGAAGTGATCATTCATGGCGACAGTAGCAACCTTATATATAGTCGCCAAACCATCCCAATGATCGGAGGTAGAAGAAGAATAAGCGGAGAAACATACCATCACATCGAGCGAGTTAATGCCATAGACAAAAATAAGTGGTGGGATAACAAGACAGAGAGCATCCTGAATTGGAGCGGGTATGAACCCGGAAAAGGACTTGGCAAGAATCTCCAGGGTATCTCCAAACCCATCAAGCTGAAGAAGCACGGTACTACTTTTGGCCTAGGGTATGAGTACACCTGGAAAGAGTTCAATGAATGGTCGCCACCATGGTGCGGTCCCTATTATCCGCTAGAGCACCCTATACCTCAGCTGGAGCAGACCTTTCAGCCTGCTGACATTATATATAGATCGGAGGAAGATGAAATACTGGGAGCGATGAAGAACCTATTTCTGGGAGATGACATGGACTGTTGTGTTATCTTCGAGGATGAAGGGGAGGAAGGCCCTTCCATTCAAGCTGTGAACCGAGGGGAACGCCTCACTAATTGGTCAGTCAGGACCACCAGTGCCCGGAAACCTTCGGGGTAGCAAGGCTAAATGACTTACCATGCATCGCATTTTACTTTTTAGTTGATTTTACTTTTCCGCATTGTCTTTACTTTTGAAAAGAGCTCCGATGTTTCGAACAGTTATGAATTTAATCAAAAGCATTTTCCAAGTTTATTTTTATATCTCGCTCTTATTACTTTTCTCTATCATTTACTTTATTTTACACAACATTACTATTGCATATCTTGATGATAAACTGACGACTGTAACTTGTAACGAGGCAACACAACAAACGGATATAGATTCAGGAGAGGAAGATGATATACCAAAAGAGGTTGTCAGAGAGATCGAGAACTTTGTGAACAGACCTAAGTCTAACTTGGACGAAACTGAGGTTGTTAATAAAAGAAAGAGTACACAGAGTTCTTAAAAGAGTATGAGGACATTTTCGCCTGGTCATATGACGATATGACTGGTATCAGCATATTCATTGTAGCTCACAAGTTGCCAACAGATCCGACATGTCCGCCAGTAAAACAGAAGCTCAGAAAGTTCAAGCCAGACATGAGTTTGAAAATCAAAGAGGAAGTTACCAAGCAAGTCAAAGCCAGGGTTCTCAGGGTGGTAGAGTATCCAACATGGTTAGCTAACATCATGCCAGTACCGAAGAAAGATGGGAAGGTTAGAGTCTGTGTCGACTACCGGGATCTCAACCGGGCTAGTCCCAAAGACGACTTCCCCTTGCCAAATATACACATCCTGATTGACAACTGTGCTAAGCACGAACTACAGTCATTCGTTGATTGTTTCACTAGATACCATCAGATATGGATGTATAAAGAAGATGCAGAGAAAATGGCGTTCATCACGCCATGGGGGATGTACTGTTACAGAATGATGCCATTTGGTTTGAAGAATTCTGGTGCCACCTACATGAGGGCCATGACTACTATCTTTCATGACATGATACATAAAGAGATCAAGGTGTATGTGGATGACGTTATCATCAAATCCAAGAAAGTTGCAGATCATATGGAAGACCTGAGAAAATTCTTCAACAGGTTGATGAGGTACAACTTGAAACTGAATCCCGCCAAGTGTGCATTCAGGGTTCCTGCTGGAAAGTTATTGGGTTACATTGTGAGTCGCCGAGCAATAGAATTGGATCCGTCAAAGGTCAAGTCCATTCAAGAGTTTCCACCGCCAAGGAACAAGAAGGATATGATGAGCTTTCTGGGAAGGCTCAATTATATCAGTCGATTCATAGCTCAGTCCACTGTCATTTGTGAACCTATCTTCAAGATGCTTAAGAAGGATGCTGCCACCAAATGGACTGATGATTGTCAAAGGGCTTTTGACAGAATCAAGGAATACTTGTCAACACCGCAGGTCTTGGTTCCACCTGAGCCAGGGAGACCCCTATTACTTTATCTCGTAGTATTGGATGGAGCATTCGGTTGTGTTTAAGGAAAACATGATAAAACCGAAAGAAAGGAGCAAGCCATATACTACCTCAGCATGAAGTTTACTCCGTATGAGGCTTGGTATTCTTTATTAGAATGCATATGTTGTGCTCTGATCTGGGTAGCTCAGAAGTTGAGGCACTATTTCTGTGCTTACACCACTTATCTCATATCAAGGATGGATCCGTTAAAGTATATCTTTCAGAAGCCCATGCCTACCGGCAAGCTCGCCAAATGGCAAATCCTGTTAAGCGAGTTCGACATTGTTTATGTTACTTAGAAGGCAGTCAAAGGGCAAGCTTTGGCAGACCACCTCGCCGAGAATCCCGTGGGAGGAGAATACGAACCTCTAAAGACGTATTTTCCTGATGAAGAGGTATCTTTCATAGGAGAAGACATTGCAGAATCCTATGACGGTTGGAGGATGTTTTTCGACAGAGCTACGAATTTCAAAGGAGTTGGCATAAGAGCAGTCCTGGTATCAGAAACCAGTCAGCATTACCCAGTATCCGCCAAGATCAGGTTCCCGTGCACCAACAACATGGCCAAATATGAAGCCTGCATCTTAGGGCTCAAACTGGCCATCGACATGAATGTTCAGGAGCTACTAGTGAATGGAGACTCGGACTTACTCATACATCAAGTTCGAGAGGAATGGGCAACCAAGAATGCTAAGATACTCCCGTACCTACATCACATACAGGAGTTGAGGAAGAGATTCAGAAAAACGGAATTCCAGCATGTTCCGATAATACAGAATGAGTTCGCCGATGCACTAGCCACTTTGTCATCCATGATTCAGCATCCAGATACGAATTTCATTGATCTCATTTAGGTCAAGATTCATGACCAGCCAGCATACTGTGCATACGTTGAGGAAGAAGCTGATGGGAAGCCATGGTTCCACCACATCAGAGAATAATTGACAACAGGAGAATACCCAGAGCTTGCCAATGCTACTCAGAAGCGCACGCTCCAGAGGTTATCCAACAACTTCTTTCGTAGCGGAGGAATCCTGTACAAGAGGACTCCCGATCTGGGTTTGTTAAGGTGTGTCGATGCGAGAGAAGTAACCAAACTATTGGATGAAGTGCACGCAGGAACATGTGGACCGTACATGAATGGCTTTGTTTTGGCAAAGAAGATACTCCAAGCAGGGTATTTTTGGATGACTATGGAAACGGACTGCATCCAGTATGTCTGAAGGTGCCATCGCTGTCAGATACACGCAGATATGATAAAAGTACCTCCAAACGAGCTTAATGCAACAAGCTCACCATGGTCGTTCGCCTCTTGGGGAATGGATGTCATTGGACCAATCGAACCTGCCGCATCAAACGGGCACAGGTTCATCTTAGTGGCAATTGATTACTTTACTAAATGGGTCGAAGCAGCATCATACAAAGCAGTAGCCAAGAAAGTTATAGCAGATTTTGTCCGCGATCGTATGGTTTGTCGGTTTGGAATTCCAGAATCAATAATCATTGACAATGGTTCCAACCTCAATAGCGACCTGATGAAAGCAATGTGTGAGACTTTCAAGATCAAACGTAAGAACTCTATAGCTTATAAACCTCAGATGAATGGAGCTGTAGAAGCAGCCAATAAGAACATCAAGAAGATACTAAGGAAGATGATTGAAAGGCACAAGCAGTGGCATGAGAAATTGTCGTTCGCCTTATTGGGTTATCGTACCACAGTCCGTACATCGACCGGGGCAACTCCCTACATGCTTGTTTATGGTACAGAAGCGATCATTCCCGCCAAGGTAGAAATTCCCTCCTTGAGTATCATACAAGAAGCAAAGCTAGACAACGCAGAATGGGTACAAAGTCGCTACGAGTAGTTAGCCCTTATAGACGGAAAGAGAATGAATGTAGTTTGCTACGGTCAATTATATCAGAACAGAATGTCCAGAGCCTTCAACAAGAGAGTTAAGCCGAGGAAGTTTACACCAGGGCAGGTGGTGCCGAAGAAGATATTTCCATATCAAGATGAGGCCAAAGGAAATTCTCTCCCAATTGGCAAGGACCGTACATGGTTTACCAGGGTTCTAACCGGAGGAGCCCTTATTCTTGCAGAAATGGACGGAGAAGTCTGGCCGAAGCCAATCAACTCAGACACAGTGAAATGATACTACATTTGATCATATGCTTTTTCTTCATGATGTAATTTGAACTACACTTGACCTGATTCCTGTTTAAGAGGGGATACGTAGGCAGCCCTATGGGTTCGGTCACATTTTAATAAAAATCACATTTTCCCCCGCTATTGGAACTGTGGCAAAATTTTGAGGAGGACCCTCAAAATTCTGAAGTCAGTCTTCTCATCAGCACCAACCCAGTAAACTGGGGCAGAATTTTGAGGAGGACCCTCAAAATTCTGAAGTCAGTCTTCTCATCAGCACCAACCCAGTAAACTGGGGCAGAATTTTGAGGAGGACCCTCAAAATTCTGAAGTCAGTCTTCTCATCAGCACCAACCCAGTAAACTGGGGCAGAATTTTGAGGAGGACCCTCAAAATTCTGAAGTCAGTCTTCTCATCAGCACCAACCCAGTAAACTGGGGCAGAATTTTGAGGAGGACCCTCAAAATTCTGAAGTCAGTCTTCTCATCAGCACCAACCCAGTAAACTGGGGCAGAATTTTGAGGAGGACCCCCAAAATTCCGGAACACGCAAGGTTACCGTCTCCTTGAACCACGTTGCAGTCATTGGTTCATCCAAAATAAAATTGTTTTTCAAATATGTACTTACATTGTACTAAGTCATGCATAAATATCGTTGGAATTGCTGTCATTTAGCAACGCTACCCCAATGATACACGACATCAAGAGCCAGGAGATACGAACTAACCTTCCCCCCTCTACAGAACTCATGATTTTTCTTTGAATGCAGGCACTCAGGTCGCAAATCATTGAACACATTCACTTTTCAGGGTTAAAATTCTCAGAACGATCGCTCATTTAAAAGTCTACTATCTACACCCAACATTCCCCAACAGTCACGATATCACAACCATCTATTAGCTAAGAGAACTTACTACTGTTCGTTTCTTTACGTTCCTGCATTGCATAAGGCTACTTATCTGCCTTTCGAGACTAATTTTTGTCTCTATTTGCATTTTGCATAACGCTACCTTTCTGCCTTCCGAGGTTAAGCTCTACCTCCATCCTGCATAAGGCTACCTATCTGCCTTTCGAGACTAAGCTTTGTCTCCATCTACATTTTTGCATAAGGCTACCTTATCTGCCTTTCAAGACTAAGCTCTGTCTCCATCTGCATTTTGCATAAGGCTACTTTTCTGCCTTATGAGGTTAAGCTCTACCTCCATCCTGCAAAAGGCTACTTATCTGCCTTTCGAAACTAAGCTCTGTCTCCATCTGCATTTTTGCATAAGGCTACCTTTCTGCCTTTCGAGGTTAAGCTCTACCTCCATCCTGCATAAGGCTATTTATCTGCCTTTCGAGACTAAGCTCTGTCTCCATCTGCATCTTTGCATAAGGCTACCTTTCTTCCTTGCAAGGTTAAGCTCTACCTCCATCCTGCATGGCTGAAATATCGCCACCTGCATTTAAATTCTCGCTCAGGTTGGAAGATCGCCACTCTTTGCATTCATTCGGCTGAAATATCGCCACATGCATTTAAATTCTCGCTCTGGCTGAAAGATCGCCACTCTTTGCATTCATTCGGCTGAAAGATTGCCACCTTCTCGTGGGTTGAAAAATCGCCAACTTATTCAAAGGCGTCATAGTTCGGAGGCACCATCCGCATAGCTTGAGAACACCATTTCATGGCCTGCAAATCTTTACTTTTATGCTTTTCATGTCCCAGGACATCATAGTCCAAGGACGTCATCCTAATTGTCCGAAGACAGCATTCATGGTCCAACAGGGAACTTGCATCATGTTTAAATTATGCACAATATATGCACACGTTGCTCATTTACAGGTACACTGGCTAGCAAATGGCCGTCTCAGCAGGAGCGATCCTGCTCTGGTTCTCCGCAACTTGTCCGATTCCAAAACGCCTTTTCAAACTTAACTATCGTGTCAGTCTTTTCGAACCTCCATCGACATATTCCGTCAATGGTTCCTGAACTACATATGGCCTGATTCCTGTAAAACCAGGGATATGTAGGCAGCTCAGAAACCAAAGCGCGGTCAAAATTCTTTTACAATCGCCTTTTCCTGTCAAAATTGGGCATCTTATCTTTACCCGACAACTCTTTCATCCTCCTCGGGTAAAGAGGGGCAGCCGTTGATACCCAATTTTTCTCTATATATTTTTTATACTTTTAAAATGGCATACGTATGCATATATAAGCATGCCTGAAAGTTTTGGTATTTTCCTCAATTTTTAAGATTTTTTAAAATCAATTTATTGTCTATTTTAATAGTACAAAATCCAAAATTATTCCCAAAATTATCATTTTTGGTGAATAATTTATTTCCATCCACATATTTACACCAAATATAATTAAGGTGATTTTTTGCATATTTTTATAAATTTATTTTTGATATCTCTAAGCTAAATTGCGTAAAATTATAATTATAGCCTATGTTACGATTAATAAGGTTTTACAATTATAAAATTATTCCTAATATTTTTAGATTATTGTTTATATAGTATTAACTAGTTCAGTGCTTTTAATTTGTTATTAAATAAAAAAGGGAGAAAGTGGCTATTTAAAATCTGGCCCATTTCTATTTCAATTTTAGCCTCAATTTAAAACCCAATTCCACCCAATTGAGACGACCCGTTTTAATTTTGACCCACCCCAAACCCAACTCACTTAACCCGCTCGACCGTCTCCTTTTAATCTAGGCCATTGATCATTTTGA
>MU676547.1:120906-141072 GCA_026770625.1 Nicotiana glauca
TTTTAATTCCCAACTACCCTAACCCTAATTCATTTCTCACAAACAACCGCCCCTAAAATCCCTTCGTCTCTCAAACTCTCTCTAACCCTCTCCAAAACCCTAGCCCTATCCCGCTGGTTTCTACCTTGTTTCACCGGAATCAATGGTATCCCAAGCCTTGGGTGGCCTGTACTCACCCCCATGTGCCCTTATACCCCTGTTACTTGAAGATTCAAGGTTCGATCTTGAAGGCCTTCACTCAAATCTCCGCCGATTCGAGTTTCGCGGCTATCTCCGGCTTGACTCTGGCATATCCTAGCCCTATGAGCCTAGCTCTGACTCATTTGACTCGGAACAGACCTTTTTCCGGGCCTTTCTCACTTCTAGGGTTCTTCTAAAACCCTAGCCTTTCGAGGTTCTCCTAATTTCTCTAGATATGCTCTAGATCTGTCTTTATTTTAACGTTTTCAAACGATTCCTCTGAGTTTCTTTATAAAACTGTGCTTTCAAAACTGTTCATCTTCTCCGACTTAGGGTTTCTTTGATTTTACTTGTTTTACTGTGATTCCTATGTGTTACTCTTATTGTATTTGCTCTACTGTAACTCCTATGTGTTTCTACTGTGATTCCCATGTGTTTTCTTATACCATGCTTTCCTCTACCATTTCTTTATAAGTTCTTTTACAGTATTTTGTTCCCTTATTACTTTGCCTGAAATGTTTAAGGTTCTAGTTCCTTGGGGTTTTCTGAACTTATTCTTGCTTGATTTATTTGCTTTCGTTTCTACACTCGATTAAGGGTAGAAACCCTAGAATTTGGGATTTCATTCGAGTCCCTGAGGTCGCTTGTATGTGACTTGTTTGTTTCTCATCTCTGAACTAGTTTGATTTCAAAGCCCTAATTTCTGAGTTCATCTTTGTTTCTCCTTGTGGTTCTGATTTTTGCTAAAATACTATAGGGCCTTTTATCTGACCTCTCGCATGCCATCTGATACTCTCTTTTAGCTATAATCCTTTGGTTGCATGATACTTTGCTATTGTTTGAATCCAGCCTCGCATGTTTAAAGCTCATGCCCTCTTTATAGTTAGATTTTCCCTCTCAGAATAACCTTTGATTTGGGGATTGATTTCAGTCTTGCCTTGTGTGAATTCGATTGATTCTTTCCTTGTTTAATTTTGAACCTCTCGATTCCCTTGTTGTCTGGCTTGGTTCATTAGGGATTTAGGGAATCTCTGATTCCCTGAATTACTATGTGCTAATTAGTTTACTTCTTGCCTTATTAACTTGACCGTGTATTTCAAAATTCCCTTTCGATAATTTAGATCCACATGTATTCACCTTTATTTGTATGTTTTGATCCCCTTTCCTTAAATATTTAATGTCCTTTACTGTTCAAATTTGGACTCCTTAATTAAAGGAACCTTTGTTATTGATTGATCCTAATTGATACTTGACTATTTTCTTTCCTTGCTTACTTGCCTGACTTCAAGTATAAATAGATGCTCCTCTCTCAACACACGAGAGAATTCGACACACAACCACTTCAGATTTAAAAAAAAACATTTCGAATACTATACAGTTTCCAATACTCTCTCTACTATTACTTTCTCTATTTTCTCTACTAAGTTCTCTGCTCCTCTCGCTTCTATTGTCTGAAATTCTACTGAGTTCCTCTTGAACTCCCAAACACTTGCTGAAGGTCCTGAATTTGCTTTTGCTGACTTTTTGGCTGATTACTTACTTTTGCTTGTTCTGCTGTACTAAAATTGCAACTGGTATGTCTTTCTAGTTAAATAATACCCTCCTACACTATGTGTTTATTTCCCTTCTTCTTTTATGCATTCTCCATTATATGCTCCTTTTAGTCTGTCATGCTCTCTTTCATTATGTTCTGCACCTTCAAGTCTGTGATGCCCTCTTGCTTTCTTCATGTTTCTGTAAATGCTTTCTTATGTGGTGCTCTGTCCCTTTGACCCCCTTCTTATGTGTGAGTGCATTTATGAGTCATGTTGGCCTTCTATTATTTCCACTCATGACTTAGAATCAGGTTCTCTTGAACCTCTACTCCAAACAATTCCTATTCCCTTTACCCCTTATGTGCTGAGGCTTAACTCAGGTCTAGTGGTGTCCTAATCACCATCCAGACCCAAGTTTGACTTCTAAAAGTCTGATCTTTATTTGTTGGCCTAGCAGATGGTCAGGGGTGTGCCAGTCTATGCCTGTGGCTGGGTATGACAACCCTCTGCTATGGCTCCCTAACTCCTCTCACTTTGGGCTTATTCCTAGTTTCTAAGTTCTGCTCCTTTTGGTAAGCCATGCTTTGGGACCCTCGAGCTCCCTCTGAACTTGGATGCCTGAGGGCTGGCAATTCCACTGCACTATTTTGTTACAACAATTGTTATCGAGAGTGTAAGTGCCTGGAGTCCTTGAGGCTCCTTGGAACTTTGAAACACTTTGGGTGAGAGAAGGCCTAGGAAATCTGGAATCCGGATTCGGTGAAACACATGTTATTGGATATTAAGATTGAATTAGGCTGCTCGGATCTAGCTGTAGGCTGTGATGTATTTTTAATCGTTTTCTTTCTATGTTCTAGTTTTGTAATAATATTGTAAAAATGAACCCGGGTAGTATTATTAAAGGGCATGGGAGGAGTTTACTTTATTGCACAAAGGGTAGATACCATGCCTATAGGTTAATGTTTTTAATCACTTAGATACCATGTCTATAGGTTTTCAACATTTTAACTCGATCATCTAGATACCATGCCTATAAGATTTAATATTCAGCCATATTGCAAATCATTAGAAATCTTGCATATAAGACCTAATATCCATGTAAAAAGTTGCATATAGAGATCATGCCTATAGGAAATGCATAAACGTTAGGTAAACGGTAGGGTAATCAAATACTCATTCCTTTACCAGTTCAATAATAGTAACAAGTCTTAAAAAAAAATCAAAATATAGATATCATGCCTATAGGAGTCTAAACTTGCCTAATCTGTGTTTAAGTAATAACAACCCTGTTAACTGGCATTTAAAACGTCTTAATAAAAAGTTTTTAGTACCACTCTTCCAAACCCGCCTGCTTTAAAACTCTTATCAATTTGTAATGATCTCAAGTTTTTTTTTTCCAAACTTGCATCTTTCTTCTAAAATAATGCCTTTAAACCTTCTGCCTGAATTTCTATCCATCTCTTGAAGCTATCTTTCAAAACAGATTTTCAACTCTTTCTTTTTAAATATTTGCACCTTTTTCTTAAAACTCTTTTTACAGCCCTCATGTGTCTTAATCAAATGAGTCTGTTAATTCTCGAATTCATCTCAGAACTTCTGCAATTTTTAATCTTCTATTTTAAACTCTTCTGCATTAGGTCCTTTTCTGAAAACAATGCTTTTTCTAAATGACTCGCTTAAAATACCTCAATTTCTGACAATTGGATCCGGGTTGCCTAATGCAGACTTTTTATCCAACTATATGTGTTAAACTAGCCCGTCCGCCGTTAAATTTAACTTAAATACCAAATCGGTATGTCCAAGGCATGCTAAACCATGTGTTGTCTGATTTAAGGGGTCCTACGTGAGCCTTATATGCTTGTTTGTCAACTCCATATTATTTGCTATTTGTTTTGGCTGTCGCCACTAGTATTTTGTCCTTTTAAACCCTATATATGCCCCTACCCCTTTCCTCCCCTTTAGGATTAGAAGTCCTAATACCCCAGGACTGATAGGTTGGGACGAGTAATAGCATGCAATAAGTAACGAGACTAATCGCGTTTAAATATCTTAACGGGGTGAGAAGGGTAGAATATGGATATGATGACCTGTACGCTAATATCTCGTGCGACCCCTCTTTTGAGGAGTGATTGATGGGTATTGCATTGATGTGATCCATATTGTATTTAAACCTAGGACCTCCTTTCTTTTCTTTTCCTTAAGTGATTTTATTTCTTTGCATCTACTCCTTTTCTAAAGACTGTCTATTCTTCCCTTTTCTTTTCAAAGTTTCAAACTTATTTGTAACTATTATGTGTAAACCTTACTTGCTTTCTTCTGCTCATTTAAAGTCACAATTAAGCATGGCCGGGAACCACACTAGTGGATCTTGAGGGATGCCTAACACCTTCCCCTAGAGATAATCTCAAGCCCTTACCCAAACTCTGGTTTTCTTTCAAATCTTCTTCTTTTTATTTGAAGTGTCCTAATGCACTATAATCATTAGGTGGCGACTCTTCAAATTCCATAACCCGATTCCTCAAAAGGGAATAAGAGTTTTTTTGTCCATAATGTCGTAAACCCGATTTCTTTCTTTTAGAAGGGGGAAAAAGGGGGCGTCGATAATGAGGTCGTGTCTACATAAAGTATAGTTTGATTGCTCGAGGAAGAGAAATGAGTTAAGTGTGAGGTATTTATGGTAGGATGTAATCTCGTATTTTAGTCGCTTATTGCACTCTAATATATAGCATTTTTATTGAGTTTGAGCTTTAACTGCTAGTGTTTTACACAAATTGCATGTTTTATGCCTTGAAGGAGTGATTTCGAGCTATGTAGATGTTATGGAATGAATTCGAGCTATTTGGACCTTTGAAGTTTGAGTAAAAGCCCAAGAAAATTAGCCGGGATTGCATTCAGGGGTCTAGAACCACATATGGATGTCAAAACGCAAGGAAAAGAGATAGTACCACAAGTGCGGCACGTGGGGAGGTGCATGGCGCGCTGTGGTTGTACAAATCTTTTTCTTTTAAATTTTTCTTTCTCTCTGAAGATTTCCACTGTTGCCCCGCGTGTCGCATCTCTCCATGTGGCGCGCCTGTGCAATATTTACAGTTTTATTATCTTAGTTCAGAGGAAAAGGTGTTTTCTTCTAGGCCAACCCTACTTAGTATAAATACATATAGAAACATTATTTTGGAGAATTTTGACACATCTAAGACCTAAGGAAGCTAAGGAGGAGGTGGAGAAGTAAAAGCACAAGGATTTTATCATTCAATCCTCACTCAATACAAGAGTTCAGATTGTTTTATGTTTTCCTTTAACTTGAACATATTTGTGATGAATTGCTCCATATCTATGGAGTAGTTCTCTTTAGTGTTTGATGGATTTGTTGTATTGATATTTGTTTGTGGATATTAACTCTAGTTTTATGTACTGAATCATTTTGGATGTTTTAATCGTTACATCTATATTCACTTGTTAATGTAATCGAGAGAGGCATAACTTGTGATATTTTTGCATTATATTTTGTTGGTTGAAGTCATTAATTCTTATTAGTAATCAAAAGAGGCTAGTTGAAATTGTTGATTAAACTTAGTTAGGAGGATAACCGAGAGAGGCTCTCCTAAAGAACAATTCACTACGAATTCTTGCATATCTTCACGAGCTTAAATTTGTTCATCTTGTGCGGTTGAGACTTAATCAAGAGAGGAGTTTCTACAAAACATTTGAATTAATAACAAAGTTAATTCGAGAGACTCACTTGAACATTAGAAGTGAATTATCTAGACTTAAGTCCCAAACATTTATCTTGCACCTTGATAAGTTAGTATTTTACCAACTTATCATGTCTTTAAGCTTAGATTTTTGCCATCTTTAAGTGATAAAATCATGTGTTTAATGTTGTTTACTTCAATATTACAGGTTTTACGTTATTTATCAGTGATCTAGAAGAAACAAATTGAAAACGATTCAAAAATAAGCTGAAAAGAAGAAAATCTGAAAAATGGCCGCAGATGTCGCAATTGTGACATAGACCTGGGAAATGCGAACAAAGCAGTCGTCGCAAATGCGAAGCCAACCTGGTGTAGCTATGTTCGCAAATGCGAAGAAGACTTCGCAAATTCAAAGTCAAACCAGTCAGTTGTAGACATGTGATTTTTGACCCTCCCCAAAATTTTTCATAATTTAGCATGTAAATATTTAATTTAGGCCTAATAGCGCTATTTCAACTCATTTTGACTCTTTTATTTTATTTTATCACAAGAAAAATGAAAATTACAAAAAAATTGTTTATGTATTTTTCATAAATTTTTTAAAATACAAAAATAGTACCTTATTTTAATTTTTATATAATTTCGAAAATACAAAAATAGTTTCATGTTTATCTTAATTAATTAGTGTTAGTTTTTGCATTGTGTAGTATTTTTATCTTATTTTTTTAAAAAAAAAGAGTCGATTAAGGTGTTGGATCACAATTTTAAAAGTTTTAGAGCCCAATTCTAGGCTCAATTCGGATTAGTCCATTAAGTCTAGGGACCCTTCTAGATTCATCTTTCGAACAAAAACAAATAAAAAAGACCCTAAGGATTTAACAAAAAAGACCTAGGAACTAATGGGCAAAATACACAAAAATATACCTAAACCTAGAATCTACCTATAAAGTAATACTTAAAAAATCTAAAAGAGGGGAGAAGAAATAACGCTGAAGGGAGAGGCTGAAAAGCTACGGCTGAAAAATAGAACGGACCCTGCCCCCCTCCCCCCTCCCTTCTTGGCTTAGTCTTCCTCAACCTTGGACCCTTCCCCCGTCGATCCTCTTTTGCTCAACGACAAGCAGCACTTTTTGCCTGCAAACAGGGGATCGACCGTGTTCTCAAATCTCTAGAGCAAATCAACACCAAACAAAATAAAAGTAAACAAAGCTAACCATGGCTGCTTGAGACTTGCCGGATTAGAGCTCCAGCCGCTCCCTCATCACAGAACTCACTGGAAGTTTGTGCATCGCAAACCACCATTGCTCAGCCCCAAAAATCATTATGTTATAGTTGGATTTAATTTAAAAAATCAGAAAAATGAGACGAGAGACGCAGCCTTGTTTTTGATTTTCCGTTCGTGAAATTTGATTGAGATGCCGTTGATTTCGGAGTTCCGGCCGTGGTTTAGTCCTATTGAGTTTACGATTTGGGTATTAAGGTGAGGTTTGTGCTTCCTGTTGAGTTTTATTGCTGTCTCGAGGCCGATTGTAATCGTGGCTATACTCTGTTGGTGTAACTGTTAGAAATCTCATTAAAGAAAAGCACATTTAAGGTCCATTTTTCCCCTGTTGTTTCTTTCCTTAATATTGATTTGTGCTCGGATGAGATATTCGATATTATACTTAGTTGTTTGATGTCCCGTTGTGTTGATTGATATTCTGCCATGTTTTGTTCTTTGGTTCGATATATTTGAAAGCAACAAGTTGAAAAAATGAAATGTTTAGGTAATAGCTTCATTTTGAGTTTGATTGATTGTCTTTCGACTCATTGAAATTCTGATTCATTTGTCTTAGCTAGTTTTCTTAACATCTGATTTGGTAAAGGTTTTAGCGTTCTTCTGTGCTATCTCACAAAATTGAAAGTCGTCGTGATCAATCGGACGTAACCATTGTATTTGTTGAATGATAACATTGGGTATATCATCTCTGTCCATACTTAGTTTCATGTTAGTTTAACGGTATTATGATTTAGCATGTTATAGTTGGTATAGTGTTTTACTGTGAGTTGATAAATGAGTTGATGAAATACCATATTCTGTTTAAATGGGAGTGAATTAGGTTTGTTTGGTTAAGACTTTCAGTAAGTTTGAAATTGGCGTAATTCTACATTTAGATAGAATATTTTGTTTTCTTTCTTAGTTGATTGTTGGATGGTCTACAATGATGATGAGTAAGATGGGGTTTTCACTTTTAGGGCATGAATCTCATAGTTTACTTTAGGCTCGTAATAATATTATCACGGTAACGGGTACGGTTCCCGTGACGTAGTTGTAGTATTAAATTTCGAATTAGTTTTAAATATGAATATCTTTAATTCATTTAGTGGAGTAGATTCGAGGTGTACCGTGCCAAAAAAAATATCTCTATTGCATGGCCCTCGCTTAATTAATTTTATTTTAATCCTTAGAATTCGAGGCGTGCCATTAGCGAACTCTCCACGGCCCTCGCAAACTTGAAAATGCGTAGTCTCTTTAGGCGCGTAATATTAAATTAACTTCCTTAAACTCGGGTGCGTATTTATGTGACCCAAATCCAAATCTCAATGTTATTTAAAATATGTCGAAGACCGCGGGTGCATTTATGTGACGTGGTTTAAGACGTGTTTTAACAACGTTGCAATATTCCTAAAATGAATAAAAGAGGTTAAAAGTTAAAATTGCACATAGGTTCAAATTGTTTTAAAATCAGCTAATATGCCAAATTATAACAGTTGAGCGACTGTGCTAGAACCACAGAACTCGGAAATGCCTAAAACCTTCTCTCGGGTTAACAGAATTCCTTACTCGGATTTATGATTCGCGGACTGTTAAACAGAGTCATTCTTTTCCTCGATTCGGGATTTTAAACCGGTGACTTGGGACACCATGAATCTCTCTAGTGGCGACTCTGATCTTTTAATAATATAATCCCGTTTTGATTGTCCATTAATTGGAAAAATTCCTTTATTATGCCCTTCCGGGGGTGTGGTAAAAAAAGAGGTGTGACAGCAGTCAACCTTCGCAAATGCGAAGGTCAACAGTAAAGTCAAGTTACACAAATGCGAAGAACGCGTTTCAGCTCTAGGTACTTCTGTAATTTCACATTTTTCGGCCCCAAACCGTTTAATACCTAACTTAGCTCAATTGTAAAATATCTTTTGGCTAATTTTGAGTTCTTAGACTAGAGAAGAACAAGTTTGGAAGTTAGGATTCTTGCACACAAACTTGGGTCTTGAAGATTTGAAGCTTTTGGTTGAGAATTTCTTACCCATTTATGTTCATTTTTTTATTTCCTTGCTTTGTATTGTATATCTAAGGGCTTCGTATTTATTCCAACACTTGACTCTTTTTTATAGAAATATTCATGTTTAAAGTGTATATTAAATATCTTGTTGTGCTTATGTATTGAACGATTTTTATTTATTACAGTGAGTTATTGTTTCCTTAATTATTCTTGTTCTTAATATTTCCAAAGGGATTATATAACCCTAAAACTCGCCCATTAACTTTGAATTAATTTTGGAAAAGATTATTTGGGGTTGGGAAAGATTAATTAACAAAAACTTGAGGCTTTAACCCGCGCTTTATAGATTCTATCTAGGGATAGGATTGAACTACTTGTAGCGATAATTGGGTGTGCTTAACCTCTTAATAATTTTTGGGATAATTCAATTACGAAGTCTTGTTAGTCTTCGTAAGAAGCTAATATACAACTATTACTCGAGGCTAATTAACATAAACTCGCTCATATTTTTAAAATCGTGAAATACATTGGATCATTTCTTGAGTGTAATTTCTCGTGTATTCATGCTTGTAGACATTGATCATTTTACTTGCTTTCTAGGTTAGTTTATATTTTTGCATTTAGACATAAACATTTTCTCAAAACCATTCTAAGTGTTTGGCATTGCATAACAAGTGATAATTCTCTTACACTCTTAATTGCCTATATATTGTTCTCTGTGGGATTCGACCCCGACTCATAGTTGGGTAAATTATATTGCATCTGACCATGTCCATTTACTTTTTAGTAGTGGATTTGAACGTTATCACACCTATCCTATCAACCCTATCTTCTCCCAATTTATATCTTCTTTTGCTTATTACTTGCGTTGATTGTCATTAGTCAATAGTTTAGACTCTTAGTTAATTTTAGTTTAAATCAATTTTTCTCATTTGTTGATCATCTGGGATAGCAATTGAACTATAAACTACGAGGTACCACCTCTTCCACAATAAGATCACAATGAGGTACCACCTCGTGCACAATAAGAATCACAGCCGAGATACCATCTCATATATAACAAGAATCACAACCGAGGTACCTCCTCATATTCACATTTCTCAATTTCAATCACAATCTTTCCATATACTGCCGCGTGAGCCTTACATTTAAATAGTTTTGAAAATATTTTTCCCAAAATAGCCATATGCACTTTACCCCATATTATGACGCTCCGTCTCTTTGTGTAATTTCTTACAAGTAACATGCACATAAGTCCCACCTTATGCCGCTCCATGTACATTAACCTTTATTCTTATACCGCCATGCGCATCAATATCACATCACAATAACAACTCGCACTATAAGAGCCCGTATGCCACAACTAGCCAATAATCAACAATATCAATATTTCTACAATAATAGCCCATGGCTCAATCACAACGTGTACAAGAATATCAACAATAAAAATGAACGTAAATTTCGAAACAAAAAGGATATCTTAACAATTAACAACTTTGCCTCAATATGATAACGACTTTCATAACTTCAACAAAAATAACTCAACAATGAAAGAGATAATTTGTAACCACGATATTAAAAAAGAATAACTCACAATCAAAGAGATAACATGTAACGATGACTTCAATTAATGATAAATAACCAATGGAAAGGATAACATGTAACAATGACTTCAAATCATGGTAAATCAACAATAGAAGAGACAACATGTAACAATGAAAGATGCAACAACTTCCACTAAAGCATAAGAGCAAAATATGAAGATGGATATAGAACAAATATTAACAAAGTCATTTAAAGCATGTAAGGATAGATTGATACAACTAAGACTAGATAGACTATGAGAATTAAGGATAGACTAATACAAGTAAGACTAGATAGACTATGCGAATTTACAACATGGTATGCCAACTTAATTAAATCACGGAAAGAATCTAAGAAGCCTAAACCGGTCAAATACCACATATAACATGTGTACCCACTCGTCACCTTTCATACACGGCTTTCACAAATACAAATGACACAATCAATCCCGAATTCAAAGGAGTAGTTCCTTTACACAAAGTTAGGCAAGATATATACCTCAACTAGGCCAATTTAACCCTCGAAAATAACTTTTTTCCAAAAATTCACCTCCATACGACTCAAATCTAACCAAAATCGATTTAATATCATCAAACGATGCAAGGGAAATCATTTACAACAGATAAAGCTATGATATTCACACTTTTCCCAAACAGTCAACAAAAGTCAACTGAGGGCCCGCCCGGTCAATACCAGTCTAAAGGTAGATTCCGACTACCCATAACCCCCTGAGTCCGTATATATGATTAGTTTCAAAATCCGAGTCCAAATCGACTATAAAAACTCAAATTCTTATTTTTCAAAAATATGATAAAGTTTCAAAAAAATTCACTTTGATTCACATGCTTTGGATGTTAGAATCTAAGATAAATTGATGAAATATTGTTGGAAATAGATTAGAGTCACTTACCCAAGGTTTGTAGATGAAAATCCCCTCTCCAAATCTCTGCCTACCGTGTCTAGGGTTCTAAAGTGAGGGAATGTGAGATGAAATCCCGACTTCCAGCCCTTTTGATCTGCTACAGATGTCCTAATTACGAGGAATTCACCACAAATGCGGCCACTAACCAACCTATAGGAACATCGCAATAGAGACAAATGGGTTTGCAAATGCGAACCATGTCTCCTCGAGGTTTATTAAACCTAATCCTTATGTCGTCTCATGTACATAAATATCATATCAGAATAACAACTCGCACCATAAGTGCACATATGCCACAACTTGCCAATACTCAACAATATCAATGTTTCCACAAGAATAGCTCATGGATCAACCACAACGTGTACAAGAATATCACTAATAAAGATGAATATAAATTTCTAAACAAGAAGGATATCTCAACAATTAACAACTTCGCCTCAAACTGATAACTTCTTTCACAAGTTCTTTGTCTGTATACATTGGCATCCCTATAACACTTTTCACTTTACTTAGTGCATCTGCAGTCCAATACCCAACTGATAAGCTAGGAAGTTGAATCCAAAATGGAATAGTAGTGATACACTTAGGGTCAAAATGAAAATCTCTCTCCCAATTCTGTAGTATCAGTGGCTTGTGTATGGTCCTGCTCGAATAACTGCTTCCTTATCCTTCACGTTTGTAAATCGAAACACATAATAGCCATCATGATGATATAGTATTTGAAGTATATCAACAAAATCCCAAAGTGTTTCTATATTGCTCAACATAGATTTCTTATATGGTGCATCCTCCAATATATACCCAATTAAAGCATTATCCCAGTATTCCTTTAGCTCTTTTACATCTTCTTCCTCTATTTTGAATTATCACCTTACCTTCTATATGGCTAGGTGGTACATATTCTAGCCTTATCCCTATGTGAGAATTCTTGTTCTTCCTTCTAATCTCCTTTGCATGCACTGTTTTATCCTTTTCCATTTCCATAGTTCCCAGATTTGGATATGAAATTTGCTTTGAAGACCCAGCTTCAGAGAATTGGAGATGCTTTGGACTCATTGGAAGTTGTTCTTTTCTTTTCTGAGTTGCAATCACTATGTTCGCACAATTACTATTCCATTAGTTCATGATCATCTCTTCCTTTTCAGTTAGCTCACTTTCCTCGCAAATTGGCTCAAAACCAGCTGGTAGGAAGCTTTCAAAGGTTAACGTAGTAAGGGTTTGCATCATAGAGTTCACCGGCGTAGTCACGTCGGCCACTGGCGCTGCTTGCTTGCGTCTTCTAGCCATCAGTGGTGCACGTTAGCCTGCCTTGGCTTATAATGTGCCGAGAGCATTAGAGACCCACTACTATATTAAAAATTTTGTTCCGAAAAAGATTTTCTGTCATACCTGTCATGACCCAAAATCCACTAAGGTTCGTGATGGCACCGGATACCATTGTCAGGCAAGCTAACAACAAATAACTAGTAACTTCTAATTTCAAATATTTCTGCAATCACTTCTTTTATATGTTTAAACAATACATAATAAATTCCACTAAATAAATAATGAAATATTTAACAATTTTAAATTTCTGAATAAACCCATAGACATCCCAGAACCTGGTGTCATAAGTGCATGAGCATTTAATAGGTAATGAAATAAAATACAGTAACTATCCGGTATACAAAGTGGACAAAAATGAAAATACAGTACAATACTCTAAAAGAGACTCTGCTGGCTGCGGGTCGTCTCGATAAGTGCAGCTCACATAAATCTCCGTATCAACCATACCTCTATGCCACTAAGCCACTAGTCACACATAAACGTATGCAACAAAAATGCACAGCAAGTGTAGTATGAGTACGAAAACAACGTGTACTCAGTAAGTATCTCGTCTAATAAGAAAGAAGTAGAGACGAGAGGTTGATTTTGACACTTACTAGTGGTGCAATAATGTTATATCAATAATATATTAAATCACGAATTTTTATAAACATGATTGTAATTCAATAGAACGAAGCAAGTGAACAATTCTTTCTTTTATAGGAAATTTCCAAATTACTTTTCGTCATTTATACATTTATTCTCAAGCTGGGAAGGAACAACATCACTTCAATATATTCCAAGGCAAGCAATACAAGAATGCGCAAATCATGCCGAGGACATACGACCTGATCCAACAATATTTAAACTGTGCACTGCCAGAGGGTCGAATGGCGTGAACCATAGATGCATCTATTTAATCTACCGAGGCGTTTAGCCCATTCCACAATAGATAAACACATTCAAATAATCAAATCAATAGTTCATTAAGAAGCAAATATTTAGAAAAAGTAAGTTTCTCTTTTAAAAGTCAAGAAATTATATCTAGCTTTTTTTTTTTTAGAAATTCATTTACACGTTCGATATGTTTTAATCATTTTATGTTTGTCAATAAGGTTGCAAGTATTACAAGAAAGCATGCTTTAGGGCCCTAAACTACCCCGACTATAGCATAATAGTAGCTACGCACGAACTCTCGTCACCTCGTGCGTACGCAGCCCCCGCACATAGGAGCACATAACCAGTTAACTCACCTATGGGGACAATTTCCTCTTACAAGGTTAGAAAGGAGACTCACCTCGCTCCGAAGCCTATATTTCGATTCAAGAACGCGCTCAAACCTCCAAATTCGGAGCCGAACAATCCAAAACTATTCAAATAGGGTAAGAACTAGTCAATACATGCTCAAAAGTTCATATTCTAATTATTAAACAAATTTCCCAACCCTAAATGCAAGGTTCCTAAAATTCATCCCCGGGCCCACATGCCCGGATTTTTAAAATTTTTGAAGAAAGTTGACCCATAACCTAAGGATCAAGAATATATGATTTTTACTCCATTCCCTAACAAAATTCGTGGTTAAATCTTGTTTTTACCACATTCTAGGTTTTTCATCTATAATCCTTGATTTTCCCTAATTTTCACATGTTAATCTACCCATAATCCATGTATTTAATTTATGATATATAGAAATTACTTACCTCTTTGATGATGATGGAATCCCTCCTCAAATGCTCTCAAAAATTGCCCAAGGCCAAGAACGAAATGAGGGAAATGGGCTAAGTCTCGGAATAAAAGCCACTGCACCAGACGCAGAAGTCACATTTGCGACTCTAGGCTCACATTTGCGACTCTAGCTTCCGAAAAGAGAATTTCCTCTCCAAGTCAACTCAAAACGACCGGTCGGGTCGTTACGACACCAATCACACCATTCGTTGAAAATAAAAAAAAACAAAAAACATAAACATGATATATATCTCAAATAAACAGCAATTTAAGTGATAGTAATAAAAAAATAAACACTAAGATAATTAAAATGTAGCCGATTACATCTGATATTTTGTCTTTAGCTATTCTTGTCTAATCCTTCAGTAGGAGGTACGCCTCGTTACTTTATACTAGTTATGAATTACAATGAGAAACTTACATAATACTTGTTATAAATAGAATTTTATTTATGGTGAATGTCTATATTTGGAAAGATTATAGGTTTTTTACTTGGTGCCTAAGCCACCCTCTCCCTATAAATAAAGGGTTTTATTCCATTGTAATTCATCCCAAAATTCAATAAGAACTCCCTCTCTCTTTCTGTGCAATATTGTTCTTCTACTTTTATTGTTTCATAACACATTATCAGCACGAGACTCTAACAAATTGAGTAGAAGCTTCGGGATTGAGCATAATAATTATCAATTATTCCATGAATTTCCTTCATGATTAAATTTTAGATTTAAGGTATGTATTTTACTTTATTTTTCTCTTTTAAATTCTTGAAATTCTATTATTTGATTTTATATACAAGTAAAGACAACAAAGTTTGATTATAACTCGAATGGAGTTTGTAAGAAATTATAACTACCTGAAGTGGTAAAATTTCTATGCCGCGACCCAAAATCCCAACCCGATCGTGATGGTGCCTCTCGTGAAGACAAGGCCAGCCAACAGATTAACAATACCTCTTTTAATAGTTACTTAACACGAATGAGTCAAACCATAGCGTACATTGTCATAAATGCGGAAGGAAATGATAAAACAGGGAACAATCCCAACTCAGCCCGAAGTCGGGGTGTCACAAGTCACGAGCATCTGAGAAACTAAAGACTATTATAAGACCAGTAATATACATAATGGAATTTAGAATCAAAGGAAGAGATATGGTGCCGCGAACGCTGACGGTCACCTTGCTCAGCTACGATGGCAAAATCTCCAATCAGCTCAAAACCCGCTACTGGGTAAACAATTACCTGCATCTGCACACGAGGTGTAGGGAGTAAAGTGAGTACTCCAACTCAGTGAATAATAAAAATAAATAATGACTGAAAGCATGAAATCTCATAAAGGCACAAATAACGCTATCTCAAGCAGTAAAATCAGTTACGCAATAAAACAGTGAAGTAACAGATGATTCTCTTTTAAAAACAGTGAAGACATTTAATTTCAACAAGTAAGGAATAATCATAAACTTGCCCCTCGGGCTCAATATCAAATTTTCAATACAGTATCAGCCCCAGGGGATCACTCCCAACTCACCAACACACAGCATCAGCCTCTCGGGCTCACTCCCAACTCACAAAATACAACATCAGCCTCTCGGGCTCACTCCCAACTCACAAAACACAACATCGTCCTCTCGGTCCCACTCCCAACTCACCTGGGTACCCTGCGCTCACAGGGGGTGTGTACAGACTCCGGGGGGGCTCCTACAGCCCAAGCGCTATATCATAAGGCCTTAAAGCCTTCACACATCACACTCGAGGTCTGAAAGCCTCCTTAATAACAATCGAGGCCTGGAAGCCTCTCACATAACACTCGAGGCCTGGAAGCCTCCTCACATCACTCAACATATCCTCACATATGGCCCTCGCCCTCGGCCTCAATCAGTCCAGAAAATAATCAGAAGCCCCTTGGGCATCAGTAAAACAATGGTGCTCAGCTCAAACAACATTAAAAATATCATTTAAATCTCAAGTTGAGTATAAATGTAGCTGAGTTCATAAAACAGTATAATTCAGTTGGACTGAGTTCAAATAATATTTCAATTAGTGAGGAAAAACAATGATGGAAATTTACAAAGGATTTCAAATAGTCGGCACGAAGCCCAAGTATGGCAATAAGCCCAAATCATAGTGAAAAACATCAAGTCTTTATCAAATACGCGGTAAAATATCAACCGGGATGGACCAAGTCACAATCCCCAATAGTAAATGACTCCGCGCTCGTCATACAGCGCGTGTTTCATCTCAACATAGCACTACGTTGTGCAACTCCGGGGTTTCAAACCCTCAGGACATCATTTAAAATCATTACTCACCTCAAGACGGCCAAAAGTCTACTCCGCGATGCCTTTCCTTTCGAATCGACTTCCTTGCGCGGCCAAATCAACAACGAATACATTACAATAGGCTAAGGGAATATAACCCAATCGAAAAGACCCGAAAAATATCGAAAATCAGAAAATTTGCAAAAACCCGAGCCCCAGGCCAACGTCTCGAAATCCAAAATTTTTTTACATCGATACGAACCTTATCTCGCCACGAGTCCTTACATACCAAATTCACAAAAATCGGAGTCCATTTGATCCCTCAAATCAGTAGTTTAAACTCTTTTAAATTTCAAGCCCTAACCTCCATTTTTAACCTTAATTTCCTTGTATTTCTAGTGTCAATCCTTGTTTTTACACCATAATAACATAATCTAAGACCAAGAATCCATACCTGATGAAAACTCTTGAAACCCTCTTCAAAATCGCCCAAAAATCGCCTAAGTCCGAAGCCCCAAATGTTTTTCTCCTTCAAAATTTGTGAAGGGGACTCAATATTGTTCTGCCCGGTCATTTCCGCTTATGCGGTCCATGCACCGCACCTGCGGCTTCCGCTTTTGCGGTCAAAACACCGCTTATGCGGTTCAACTTAAAAATCCTAGGGCCAGTTATGCGGCCCAAAACCGCGTCTGCGGTGACCGCTTATACGGAACCAAGTCCGCTTCTGCGGAATTGCCCAGGCCTTCAAGACCCATTTCTGCGATCAACACGCCGCATCTGCGGAACCGCTTATGCGGTCCTTTTTCCGCAGATGCGGAAATGACAGAACTAGCAAAACTTCAAACCTGCAACAAACTCCGAATCATCCGTTTAACCACCCGAAATCACCCCGAGGCCCCCTGGACCTCAACTAAAAGCACAGATATGATCTATTACTTTATTCAAACTTGCCCGAATCATCAAATCACCATCGTTAACATCAAAATCATCAAATTTCACCAAATCAAAGCCTAAGTTCTTCAAGAACTTCCAAAATGCACTTTCGATCAAAAACCCAACCAAACGATATCCGAATGACCTAAAAATTTGCACACATATCCAAAATCACCCAACGAAGCTATAGCAACTCTCGGAATTTCATTCCGACCCTCGAATCAAAATCTCACCTATCAACCGAAATTTGCCAAAATTCCAACTTCGCCAATTCAAGCCGAATTCTACTCCGGGCCTCCAAAATCAATTCCGATCGCACTCCCAAGTCGTAAATCACCTCCTGGAGCTAACCGAACTATCAGAATTCAAATTCGAGCCCTCTAACTCATAAGTCAACATCCAGTTGACTTTTCCAACTTAGGCCTTCTTAAAAGAGACTAAGTGTCTTATTTCTTATCAAACCATTGCAAATCAACCTGATTATACCAGATACGGATAATGAGGCATAAGGAATCTGAAAATAGGGAAAACGGGGCGGTAATACTTGAGACGATGGGTCGGGTCGGGTCGTCACATCCTCCCCAACTTAAACAAATGCTCGTCCTCGAGCGTACCCAGAGTTGTACTAGAAGCCAACCAGTAGCTGAATGACTTTACCAAGCATATAGTCGGGATGATCCTACGTCACCCTATGTCTTATAGGTCCGACAACACAACATAACTGAAATTACCCAATCCAGTCTAGCCCATAATTCACAGAACTACCCTTTTTACTTCTAAAATCATCAATACGATCAAAACGTCACACCTATACTTTGAATAGTCCCGAACCAGTTGTAATAACCCATACCTGCAACCTCAGGTGAAATCATGTGATATACCCCCTAACCCAAACACTCGAAATGATAACTTCTATCCATAGCAGTTGCCCACAACACCTGAATACTGGTAGGAACATCTTATCGACTAAAATCTCATTACAACACTTTCTTATACTGCCAACGATACTGAAACATGCGATAAACAGAAACCATTTCTGAGGTCAACCATTTATGAAGCCACTTCTCCTCCGACAATTACCATAGCAAATCTCCGAGCCGAACCTCGATATTATCCTTCCATCAAGCTGAAATCAAGTCCATTCATATTCATCGATTACTCCCACGATCACCTCGAATCCAACACACCACTCTGGTGATATGACGCCTCAACACAGGCCTAAGCCACAACTGGAACAATCTACGCACTAATGAAGGGTGGTCTGAACATACTCAAATTACGACAAATGGCTCAAACAACAGAACTGTAACTCAGACTCCTCAGTACCATCACAACACAAGGATGAGACCCCGTCTCACATCATTGAAATAGAGTACCTGAATCCTCCTCGAAAGGTCATAACTTCACATGGCCTCGCCACAACGCGCGATCCTATCCAAACACTATTACACATGAAGCACCTCAAGTCGCTATGCTCAAAATAGACAGCCACGCACAGATTGATGTCTGAAACCAAACAATCCATCATACCCACAGTGAAGCAAGTAATATACACCATTCAATCCTGAAAGGACACAACCTATGCGCTATTCACCGAGCAACACCCAATACAAACTTTCCTCAGAAACCAGGAAGCAAGACATACCAAGCCAACTCAAGCTAAACACGTATCCAATCAGCTTACCAACAAACTCATTATCAAGAAGCCTGAAGCTGCTTCTTCCACTACTATAACTCATGCCGGAACCGTATGATACGGTGCCCGGCACCAAATAAATGCTAAAATCCACAGTCTCGACCGGCGACATGCCCGGCCACAAGGAACGCATTCGAAAAGTCCCTTAATACCGGAACCGAATCAATGGTAGAAACCTTTATACTGACATCCGCCACAAAGGCCCAATTAAGGAAAGCAACCCTTCCCAGCCGTCCGCTGGTCTTTGGAACACAACCATTCAACTAGAACATAGTCCGATGCACCTCGCCACGCAACCTGTGGCCTTTTCCGACATACCCCATAGCACAATAGTCTAGAATAACCCAACACTGAGACAACCAATCTACACCCCAATATCATATCCAGAATCTAATATACCAAGCAAAGAAAGATCCACTCGGGCTTCCAAACACCCAATAGCTGCTAACGATACCAATACACACTATCTACAACCACTACATAGCCTGGACATGAGAACTCCCAGTCTCCAGCTTCACATAGCACACAAATTACTATACCTGATCCCAAATTCTGCAGTATAAATACATATTACACCTCGAGTACCCAATCATTCCACAAAAAATATTCTAAAATTCCCTCGTGCCACCAAACAACTCAAATATCAATAGTCGATCTATCAAGAAAATGCCGCAACACTACCGAAGTGCCATCAACTTAATCACATTGCCCTTTTTCTGAAACATATACCCTCATCAAATCAGTATGATTAGCAACACCATTTCCTTGATTATCTGAGGCTACCCACTGCCTAAGTGCTTTATGAATTTCCTTTCTGACCTGAACTGAAACTTATCTAATCACGAGCTTCCATAGATCTCATCTAGAAGAAAATCCTTACACATCTCATGCCTCTCATATTCGGAGAAGATGCACCTCTTCTACCACGGCAGCAATCAACAAGAACTCTCCCAATTTCATTTGCACAAACTAAATTGCTATGAATTAATCCTTCTAACCAAATCACGCTAAGCAAGTCGTCAAAACCCCAGAGCATTGCTGCAAAATTACATGTGCTAACTCATTACCTCGAATACA
>MU676550.1:6150-42070 GCA_026770625.1 Nicotiana glauca
CCACGAGTCCATGCATACCAAGAACTCCCAATTCCGAGCTCAAATGACCTATCAAATCCCAATTGGAAATATCAAAATTCAAGCCCTAGCTTTACCCCTTTTTAATGAATTTCAACCAATTTCCATGTTAAATCTAACATAATCTCATGTAATTAGGCCAAGGAACTTACCTCCAATCGATTCTCAGTCAAAACCCTCGAAAATTCTCGCCCTAAGCTCTCCAAGCTCGCTCAAAATGGTGGAAAATAATGCCTAGCTCGCGGAGGAAATAAAACCTTTAAACCCTTCTGCCAACGGTCCTTTTCGCTGATGCGGTCCCGCTATCGCTTATGCGGGACCGCTTCTGCGGCCAAAAATCCGCTTATGCGGTTCTTACTTAAAAACCCAACGTCCGCTTTTGCATCTCCACATCCGCTTCTGCGAACCACCCAAGGCCGCTTGTGCGGTTTATAGTCCGCTTCTGCGGACTCGCATTTGCGAACAATGTTCCGCTTTTGCGGAACCAATCCACCAGGCCAAGAACCGCTTATGCAATCCTCCACTCGCTCCTGCGGAACCGCTTCTGCGGTCCATTTTCGCAGAAGCGGAAATACCAGCTGACAGAAAAGTTGAACCTGCAACACACCTCGAAACTCTTGTTTAACCACCCGAATCCACCCCAGGCCCCCGGGACCCCAACCAAAGGCACCAACATATCCAAAAACATCATACGAACTTGTTCCAATCATTAAAACACATCAAATAACACTAAAATCATTAGATCACATCGGATTCAAGCCTAAGTTTTCTTAAAAACTTCCCAAATACACTTTCGATCAAAAACCCGACCAAACCACGTCCGAATGACCTGAAATTTTGCGCACACATCACAAATCACATATCGAAGCTACAGAAACTCTCGGAATTCTATTCCGACCCTCGGATCAAAATCTCACCTATCAACCGGAATTCGCCAAAATACTAACTTCGCCAATTCAAGCTTAATTCTACACCGGACCTCCAAAATCAATTCCGATCGCACTCCTAAGTCACAAATCACCTCCCGAAGCTAACCGAATCGCCGGAAATCACATCCGAGCCCTCTAACTCATAAGTCAACATACGGTTGACGTTTCCAACTTAAGCCTTTCTTAAAGAGACTAAGTGCCTCATTTCTTATCAAAACCAATCCAAATCAACTCTCACACACCACATACCGATAATGAAATATGAAGAAGCAATAAATCGGGAAAAACATAACAGAAACACATGGGGCGACGGGTCGGGTCGTCATATCCTCCCAACTTAAACAATCGCTCATCCTCGAGCGTACCCAGAGTTGTCCTAGAAGCCAACCAATAGCGAAATGACCTTACCAAGCATATACTCGGGATGATCTCACGTCATACTACCTCTTATGGGTCAAACAACACAACATAGCTAAATTTACCCAATATAGTCTAGCCTATAATTTGAAATTCACAAAACTACCTTTTCACTTCTGAAACCATCAATACGATCAAAACCTCACACCTATACTTTGAATAGTCCCGAACCAGCTGTAATAACCCATACTTGCAACCTCAATGAAATCGTACGATATACCACATAATCCAAGCACTCGAAACGATAACTTCTATTCACAGTGGTTACCCACAACAACCAAATACCGATAGAAAACCTCTTATTTGCTAAAGTTTCACTACAGCACTTTTGTATCCTGCCAAACGATGATGAAACAGCAGTAAACCATAACCATTTCTCAGGCCAATAATTCAGGAAGGCATTTCTTCCCTTTTGACTAATACCACAACAGATTCCGAGCTGGACCTCGATATTATCCTTTCAACAAGCTGAGATCGAATCCGATCGTATACATTAATGATTCCAACGATCTCTTCTGACCAAACACACCACTCTGGTGATATGACACCTCAACACAGGCTTAAGCCACAACTTGCATAATACACGCACCAAAGTGAAACAGTCTGAACATACTCAAATCATGATAATTGACTCAAACGAAAGAGTGGTACCTCAAGCTCATCAGTCCATCACAACACAAGGCTGAGACCCCGTCTCACATCATAGAAATAGAGTACCTAACTCCTTCTTGAAAGGCCATAACTTCACGTGGCCTCGCCACAACGCGCGATCCTATCCCAACACAGTTACACATGAAGCACCTCAAGTCACCAGGCTAAAAATAGATAGCCACGCACAGATTGATGCCTGAAACCAAACAATAAATCACAACCGCGGTGAAGGAAGTAATATACACCATTCAATCCTGAAAGGACACAACCGATGCGCTATTCACCGAGCAACACCCAATACGGACTTTCCTCATAAACCAGGAAGCAAGATATAAAAAGTAACATATGGAAGACTATTCTCAACATCAAACTGTTGCGGTGTGCAACCCGATCCAGATAACATACCCGTGGCGGCATGCCACCCGATCCACACAAATATCTCACATAGGGAGATGCACATCGAGCCAAATTTGCTCATTATAAAAAATACCGAGTATCGGTCGTAAGCATAATGAGTGCATAATGATATCTACTTATAGCGTTGTAAGCTACAAAACTCAACTTCCACTATGAATCTCGATAGCACCGCACTATATGGGCCCACAGTCCGAAAATCATAACGCCTCACAGCACAGGGAAAAAAAGCAACTCATAGATCTCCCCAGATCACTAGCAGGTTCAATAACAATCGAATCAACCTATCCCTCAACAATACAACTCAGGGCCAACCAAGCCAACTCAAGCTAAACACTTATCCAATCAGCTTACCAACGAACTCATTACCAAGAAGCCTGAAGCTGCTCCTTCCACTACCATAACTCCTGCCGGAGCCGTACGATACGGTGCCCGACACCAATCAATACCGAAATCCACAACCTCGCCCGGTGATATGCCCGGCCACAAGAAATGCACCCGAAAAACAGTCCCTCAATACTGGAACTTAATCAATGGTAGAACCTCTACACTGATATCTGCCATAAAGGTCCAATTTAAGTAAAACAATCCTTTTTCCAACCGTCCACTGGTCCTTGGAATACGACACTCTGCTAGAACATAATCCGATGCACTCCGCCACGCAACCTATGGCATTTTATGACATAACCCATAGCACAATAGTCTAGAATAACCCAACACTGAGACAACCAGTCTACACCCCAATATCATATCTAGAATCTACTATACCAAGCAAAGAAAGATCCACTTGGGCTTCCAAATCCCAATAGCCACTAACGGTACCAATACACACGAATCATTGTACCTGATCCCAAATTTCGCAATATGAATACATTTTACACCTCGAGTACCCAATCATTCCACGAAGGATATTCAAAAATTCCCTTGTGCCATCAAACACACTCAAATATCAGCCGTTGATCTAGCCAGAAGGCACCGCAATACTATCATAGTATCACCAGTCTAATCATATTACCCTTCTTCCAAGATATATACTCTCGTCAAGTCACTTCCAATTAGCAATACCATTTCCTTAGTCATATGAGGATCATTCACCCTAATCATCTGAAGCTCGACCCTCCAATCACCTAAAACTGCTCGTGCTGCTTAAAATTCTAATGACTCTCCATTCAGAACTGAACCGTAACCTCACACACACAAATTCCAATTCTCCATAATATATCGCATATACCATACCACACTAGGATAACATGAGAACTCCATCTCCCTTTTCTTAACCACAAATATCTATGTATTCCTCTAGTCAAGAACTCTCCATCAATCCCATTTAGAAGAGAAATCACTACACATTCCATGTTTCGCATGCCCATAGGCAATATATACTTCTCTAAACCACGGTAAAACTCATCAAGAACTCTCTCTTAGTTCCATTCGCTCAAGCTAAACTGCCAGGACTGAATCCTTCTATCTAAACCAAGCTGAGCAAGCCGTCAAAACTCAAGAGCATTGCTACAAAATGCCTGTAAAAGCTCATTACCTCGAACACACACAAAGAATTAATCACAATTTGGTCTATTATCAAGCTATTCCGTCTATCAAATTTCCCTTCTGATTCATCATCAACTTGATATTTCTCCCTCGCTGTAGCATCATAATGCCTCAATCCAGGCGTATCACTCGAGATTCGAACATAAGACCACACTGTCTAAGACCTATAGGCCGCTGAATGCTCTCTCAACCGTGCCCAGAAATACCACATTCCAGAATACCTTACCCCGAAGAGCTTTCTGTGAATCTGAAATTCGTTACCATTACTTCCCATATACTGATACATAGAATCCCATAATTAATATAAAATATCACAAATCATGATCCTTTTCTAATGGAAACATAGTCTCTATCCACATACACAACCTTAAGACACCTAACTATCTCATGTAAATCTTGAATGCATTAAAACCATTCTCGAGAGTCATTCACTCTTGTTCCAACTGCGAATTACCTGACTTAACGAACATAACCACTCGTGCCTTATTAGCACTCTAACATCGCCGAACATGATCTCGCACCAATATAAACAACCATCTTCCTTCTCTATACACTGAGCATTCTTTGATAACAACAGCTCAAGACATCCTATTATTTCCTCTCATCTACGAAGCATCATATAACCTTTATCAAAATTTTGCTTCACTCGTACCATCCTCGGCTCATTTCTGCAACCAGGACTGATCCGCCGATATACCTCAAAACGGAACCAACATAGCATACAATCTTGCGATCAGCTAATCAGCAGCAACCTCCCCAACTTGGCTCAAAGCCATCTATCAGGACACATTCAATAACCCATAGTACTTTTACTCTAATGATGCCACAATATTATAGTGAGATTAAACTCAAATCATCGACTAGTTTATGAAAACACAGATCATCTGGTACTGAAATCCTCTACAAACCTCGCATTCATCCCCACATCAGTTGAGTCCACTCTCTTAAGCGACCCAAATTTTTAAATTACACACGTACCTTTCAATTACCCATGGGATCTTCTAACGAACACATAAAGATCATACCACTCAAGAGCACTCTGCAGGAGATAACCCACCTGCTTCGCCTCAATTTAGTATTCCAGCACACCTCCCACAGTCATACACATAATACAGCCAATTTAGTCTTCCTGAGTCTAAACTCATACCGCCACAAGTATTGCACATTACTTTCCAACTAGGAGATACAAAAATATTCTCCACGCGCCCATAACTCGGGGCCACGCAACAATCACAATAGGAAACGAACACTTAACAGTTCATCTATTATTCAATAGACTCCTTCGTCACTACCAAGATCACATAGATGCATCTCACAGTACTAACATACTCATCACATGGATATCCAACCGCCATTCCGGCTAATAAGGACAATATCTGTGACGACCCGGCCCGTTATCCCGTGAGTTACCGCCCTGTTTCCCCCATATTATGTTGCTCTATGTTTCAATGTCAGTTGTGAGCATGTGATTTTTTCCCTAAGCTAATTATTCCCAAAAAATTCAAACAAAATAATTTTTTACAATTTTTATGAATTTTTTGTGTTATCTTCTGATAATTGTTGCATTTTAAGTCATATGAAAAATACAAAAAATATAATACATTTGCATTTAGGAATTAATTTTACATTTTAGTATTGATTTGGGATTAATTTATTTTAGAACAAAATATGAAGAAAATAACAAAAAATAGTTCACTTTTAATTGTTTTAATTGTGAATCCGCCACGAAATAGTTTTTAAATAATTTTAGGATTTAATTAGTTTAGCTTTGAAATAAATTAGGACTTTATTTTAATTTTTCCAAAATCAAAAAAATAATACAAAAATACAAAATGCAAAGACAAAGGAAAAAATAAAAGAGCAATTAAATAAGGAATAAAAGAGGGTTGTCTTCTTAAGAAACCCGAATTTGGGCCAACCCCTGATTCCATGATCAGGCCCAAACGAATTGAGCCCAAATCGGTCAAAATGTCCCAAACCCGCCTACCCGACCTATTTTCCCTCTCACATTAAAAAGACATTTCCCCTTCATCAGAAAGGGACACGCGAAATACGTGACCCCTTACCCATCTTCTTCTTCACATAGAACACACATTAGGGACACAACAGAACAGACACCAAAATCCTGAGATCTCCTCCCAAGCGAAAAGGGCGGACCTCTCCCATCTTTGGAACGAAAAATGAAAAGATCAGCGACCTTTCTTCCTTTTCTCTTTCGATCGGACTGATTAAAAGGCTGCTTGAATTTTTTATTAATGGCTTGATTGCTGGTCTGTTGCTGTTCATCGCTGCTGAAATTCATCTTCTGTTCGGACCACTATTTGGATTTTTATTGCTGTTTAGAAGAACTGGCTGTGTCCGGCTGGATTAGGCTCTCAATTTTGTTATCACATCTCAATCGGGTATGTGTATACGCCCCTGTTATTCTGTTTGGATGCTATATGAAAAGGAAAATTTGTTCAGCTTTTGATTCGACTCAACCGCATAGATCTATCGTGTATAGTTGATGATCTTATTTTGAATTTCAAGTTAAACCAGCAGACTAGCTAACCTTCTTGTTTCGGACTTTTCTCACATTTGTATGGGGAAATTGAATTCCAAATGGACGTTTCTCAACCATTGACCAATTGTTTGGATTTTTCATTTTACTACTGCTGGACCCCTATGAGCCATTATTGAATTTCTGCAAGGTTCAAAAATTGTCAACTGTCATCTTTGTCTTTCTCTGTGACTTCTTATCAGTTAGTATACATTTATTTTTCTTTTCTTTTCTTTTCCCCTCCATTTGGTGACTGGATTATTCAAAGAGTTGATTTTAGTGATAACTGAGATGGCTTTATAGTTGAGTTTCTATTGTATGAAATTTATTTGATGAAATGCCTATGAGATCTTATAGGAGTTCATTCAATGTTAAAGTCACAATTCAAGCTTGAAAACATGTGTATAATACTACTAGTTAACCATGTGATTTTATTTGAGCTAATTTCGCACTTGAGAAATATATACTGTTGCTCGAGTTTTCATATACAGAAATTAGTTGAGTTCACAAATGTGTTGTTATTTGCTCGTCTGTTGAATTTCATCCTACATAGTAAAAGAGGCAAATTACAATTCTCAAATATGTAAATGGCATGATTAATCCATGTAGAATGACTTTGCTTTTGGGACCTCCAAGCTTTGGAAAGACTACTGTGGTCTCCGTCACCTGAATACCATATCTGCTTTCTCTACTCAAATTCCTTGTAGGTGCTTCTTTTCTTTGTATTGATGCTTTTCTATTGCGTTTTACTAGTTTGGTAAGAGTTAGTTTTTGGGTGATTTTGACTAAAATCTCTTGGTAGTAATTTGTAAAGTTTTTTAAGGTCCAATCAAATGTTAGTTTCACTTAGTGCTAACTTATTCTTTTTTAGTTTAGTTTAAATATGTGCTTAAAATAAATTGGAAATTCCTTTAGCCTTTTAATCAATTAGCTAGGTCCTTTAATTAGTTGAGGTGTGCCATGCCAAATAAAACCCCTTAAAAAATTATATTAGGAATATGGAAATTAATTTGCAATATGAATTTAGGTTTTCGAGTTAGGTAGCGGGTTCAAATTAAGAGGGTCCTCCATTTTATTTGAATTCGGACTTGAAATCGAGGCCCGAATTTATAAATGAAAATTAATTAGGCCCTTTTAGAGACAAAAACTAAATAGAAAATCGTAGTTTGTTTTAGGTTGGCCTTTAAATAATAAAGTGAGATGAGCCTCGCCAAACAAAAATGCATAACTTGTGGGGCCCTCATTAATTGCTTAATTAAAAATACTTAGAATTTGGGGTGTGCCGTCTAGCGAATTTCATGGCCCTCCGCAAAGATAATAACCCGTTAGTCGCTTTAGGTGCGCTTTTAATAATTTTACCTTCCTAAATACGGGTGTGCATTTCATGCAACCCAAATCCAAATCCGAAAACGTTGAATAATAATGTGTCGAGGATCCGGGTGCATTTCATGTGACGTGATCCGAAAATACGTTCTTAAACGACGTTCACTTTCTTAATAATCGACTAAAAGCGGTGTATAATCCTAAAATTGAACTATAGATTTAACATGTATAAAAATCAAAATTTATCCAAATGTAACAGTTGAGCGACCGTGCTAGAACCACGGAAATCGGGAGTGCCTAACCCCTTCTCCCGTGTTAACAGAATTCCTTACTCGGATTTCTGGTTCGCGACTGTTAAACAGAGTCAAACCTTTTCCTCGATTCGGGATTCAAACCGGTGACTTGGGACACCATAAATCTCCTAAGTAGCGACTCTGAATCTTTTAATAAATGAATCCCGTTTCGATTGTCCTTTAATTGGAAAAACTCCTTTTATTATACCCTTCACAGGGTGTAGTAAAGCCGTTTAATGCGGAAAAAGGAGGTGTAACAGATCTGGCGACTCTGCTGGGGATAAGAACCCAGAATTTTGGTTCAGGGTTCAAGAATTTGAGCTCAGTTAAATTGTTGTATTTGGCTTTATTTTGCTACATGTTCCATGCCTTATGTGCTAAATGTTTTACCGCTTTAATATTTGTTCAATTGTATATAAACTATCGCGAATCCCTCCCTCTTTCTGAGTCTTCTACATCATGAAGAAGGGTGCACTTCGTGTAGCTTCTCTTCTGTTAGAGTCTTTTTTCCAATTTAGAACGAGGTTTGGATAAGTCGCAAAGCCGGCGGAGCTTCTGTATCCCCGGTATGCTACCTCCCCCTCGGCCCGAGTTGTCTGCTCGGGTAAGCCAGGTCTAGACCAATAAACCTAGGGTTAAACCTAGAAGAACAATAAACTCATGCCGGATCCCTAGTAGGACGTTTGTTTGCATCATGTGCATTTGACTTAGGGGACTCAACACAGGGGTTAGGTCCGTCTAGGACAGGTGACCTGAATTGAAATGACCATCCTGATGCATATTACGTGCTACTTGCATTTATTTGCTCGGCTTCGCATGTTGACCGGCTTGTATACAATAAGAGAAAATTGTGAAAAAATAGCAGTGATAGTACTAAGGGAAGGTAACCATTTGTTGTGAAAAAACCCAATGCCCAAATAGTACCGAAATGCTGCCGGATTTTAAAAAAAATAAAAAAAATAGAAAAGAGAAAATATTTGAAAAAAGAAAATTGTTGTTCAAAAATAGTGTTAATTTGGCCAATTGGCCCGAACTACGCTGGTTTGATTCTCGCCGGATGTGAGATACGTAGACAACCCTTATCGGGTCCAACCACCCCTTTTGAAAAAATAGCCAAAAATACCAAAATTTTAATCTTTATCCAATAATTCGGGTGACGCCATTCTTGTTGAAAAATAAGCCGAATGTCCCCAAAAGGGCACCAGAAGACTATTTTTACAAGAACAACCACCTTGAGTCATTTTAAAAAGGTTTGCGAGCACAGCCTTAAAATCCCCCTTTCGGAAGTGCTGAAAGGCCGTATTTGCAAAATCGAGTCTTAAATAAAAATTTCAAAAATATCCACTTGGATTTTAAAGTCAAAATAAGTCATTACATGGCAAGTTTTCTTTAAATAGTCACAGTTGATATTGAAGCCTTCTCAGTCTTGCGCAGGCCTGCGACGATGCCGAGTGATGCCACGTGGACCCTAAGATTTGAAGCTTTGATGTACTCCTAGATTAGTCGAGTCTGTATTTTGTTTTTGAGGCTGTTTTGTACTTTCCTTTTTGAAAAGAAAAAAAAACAAATAGTCTAGTAGTTTTTGTTGTCGTAGTTGTTAATTTGAAAATTCCCAAAAATTATTTCTTTATTTCTTGCATTTAATTTCGCACTTATTTGCAAGAACTACGCTCGGTCTGATTCATACGGGGTCATGATACATAGGAAATACACGTAGGATTTGACCATAACCAAAAGAAAAAAAGACAAAAAGGGGAAAAAGAGGAAAAACCACAAAAAGGCAAAAAGAAAACAAAAAAAAAGAGGAAAAATCACAAAAGGGCAAAAAGAAAAGAAAATAGCAAAAAAAAAGAAAGAAAGAAAAGAAAAATCAAGAAAGGAAGAAAATAGGAACAAGAGAAGACAAAGGCAAGAGTGAAAAGAAGAAAAAAAAAGAAGAAAAACAAAGGAAGAGAAAGTTTGCAATTGGAAATAAGGAAAAAGTCGGGATGACGCATGCGCCAGATCAAAAGCTGTTGCCAATATGTTAAATGCCCTAACGCTAACGTGATGTTTCATTTTTATTGTGTCATTCCAGAAAGGTGGTTGGTTTGTGGTTTTAAAGTGGTAACTCTTCTCTATAATACAACGACAAAAGGCAGTTGGCATCCTGGCAACCCATTCCTACAACACCTGGTCAAACAAATTGAACATGGCAGGCCAATAATCAGATACCAGTATCATGGATCCGTCAAAAGAGGTGGAAGTGGTAGATGTCAAAGCAATGAAGGAAGAGATGTATAAGTTGAAGAATCAGATGGCTGAGATGCATCAGGCCTGGGCTAAGGGTCAGCCGGTGCCAGTTTACCCCGCCAATCCAGCGTATATCTAACATTTGGCTCAGCCTCAGGAGCCTCCTGCTGTGAATTCATCTCCAGCTTTCCCTTTCTACCAACAGAATTATAGCACCACCTCCTATCCTTCCCAAGATCCACCACCCAAACAAAACTTTCCCCCACCAATTACCCCTATCTTTGTGGCACCTTCACCTGCCAAATTGCAAAGATATTCCCGTGAGCCATTGTTTCCAACTCATGATTGCCAGTACTACCCTCCCGAGCCTACCTTTAAAGCTTCTGAGCCATATTCCTACACTCCTCACCTGGAGCTCCCGGTGGAAACTGACAAGCCGCTTAAGGATCCGGAACAGGAAGAGATGTTTCGAAAAGTAAAAAGCCTGGGGCAATCCTTTAGGAATATGCAAGAATTGGGTGGCCATGTTAGCGTGGCTTACAAGGATTTGTGTTTATTTCCTGATGTCCAGCTGCCAACAGGGTACAAGTCACAAAAGTTTGATTTGTATGATGGACATGGTGATCCGGTAGCCCATCTGAGGGGATTTTGCAGTAAGATGAGAGGAGCCGAAGGAAGGGATGAGCTGATGATGGCGTACTTTAGCCAGAGTCTCAGTGGTGCAGCCTTGGAATGGTACACGCACCACGATTATGCTCGATGGTATACCTGGGATAATTTGGCCCAAGCATTTGCTTGCCACTTTCAGTACAATCTAGAAATCGTCCCGGACCGTCTATCACTCACTAAAATTGAGAAGAAGCCAGGGGAAAGTTTCAGGGAATATGGTTTCCGATGGAGAGAACAGGCAGCAAGAGTCGATCCTCCAATAAAAGAAAGCGAGATGGTCGATTACTTCTTACAGGCTTTGGAGCCTACTTACTATGGTCACCTGGTGTCAGCAATGGGAAAATCTTTTAACGAGGTGGAAGTATGGTTGAAGAGGGGCTCAAATCCGACAAAATCATGAGTTATTCGGCAATCAAGGCAACTACCCAGGCTATCCAAAGCGGAGGGGTACTAGGAAAGAAAAAGAAAGAAGATGTGGCGGTAGTTGACTCGAGAACTTGGTCCAAGGGCCCATCACCCTATTACCCTCAACCTCGACCCCGTCCCTAAACCTACTCCCACACTCCACAGCACTATTACCCACCACGTGGTCCCCACTTCTCTGTCCACCATGCCCACACATATCCCCAGTATCCTACCCATGTGCCATGGCGTGCACCCACTCCAAAAAATTCTTACCCAACTCAAAACACCTACCCACCTCCAAGAGCCTACAGAAATTCCCCTGGAGCAGGTTTGCGAGCTAGCCAAAATTTCAAGCAAGAGAGGGCACAGAAGCAGGAAACTTTCACCCCCATCGAAGAGTCATATGCAGAATTGTTTGAGAAACTAAAGCACTATAACTTGATTGCACCAATCCCTCCGAATCAGGTGGACAAGCATGCAAGAAGCTTTGACCCTTCTAAAAGTGTGAATACCATTCCAATGCCCAAGGGCACGATGTCGAAAGTTGCCGGGATTTGAAAAGAGAGATGAAAGAATGATTCAGGAAGGGATAATTGCATTCCAGGATAGTGGCACCCAGAACATTACACAGAATCCTTTACCTGCACATGATGGTGCACATTTTTGTGGGGAAGATCCATGGCGACAGGGAGTATGAGAATCCTCTCGGAAATGTGGTGAATGAAGGCCCCAGCAATTTTTGATGGGCAATCCAGTGGCTAAGGTGTCGAGTTATGTGGTTGGAAAGACACTCCATCTCTTTGTTAGCCAGAATGGAGTTTTGGTGGTTTATTTTGTTGTCATTTCTGTTGTCCGGGTTACTTCAGGGTTGTAATCCGGATATTGTCTTGTGACTCAAACTCTTACTTTGCCTTGTTCGTCTGGTCGTAGTAGCTTGTGTAGTGCTGTCTAGGTTTGTTCAAGGGATGTAACTAGTTTAGTTTGCTTGTTTTGTTGTTTAAACCCTTTCACTGTCAGTCTAATGCAATTCTCTGTTTCCCGCCATTTCTAGTCATTTTATCTAGTTTCCTTCTCCTGTTACAATTCTCTCACACTGATTCTAATGACATGACATGCACGCATAATTCTCAGCCTGGTTTAACAATCAATTTAATAATGAAACAATGTTGGAGACGAAAGGACATTCAAGGGGAATAAGTACAGACATTTTGAGATCACTTTGAGCCCAAATCAAGTGAAACAGGGAGCAGATAAGAACATAAAGAAATATTGTTGAAATGCATCATGCCGCATAGACTTAAAGCCAAAGGCAATCTTGCCCCAGGTCTACAGGGGTCGTTCACGGTACCATGTTTGTTGCCCAATTGTGCTGGGTAATTGACAAATATAAGAGGCAAATATGTGAATATGGTTATTAATTCTAGTTGTTTAATTGTGTAGTTTGTACTTGGCATGTTTTGGAGATTGGAATAACGAAGGCATTTTGTTCTGCTACCCAAATACTTTATCCTTTGTTACCCCTTTGAGCCTCGATTATTTTCTTACATACCCCTCTTTCAGAATCAATAATAAAACTCATAAGCCCGAGCAGGGAAATTAGGTGGAGAAACAAGAGAAAAAGAGTGAAAAAGAAAAGGAAGAGAAAAGAAAAGGAAATGAAAAGAAAAGAAAGAGAAAAGAAAAGAAAAGAAAAGAAGAGAAAAGAAAAAGAAAAGAAAAGAAAAAAAGGGAAAAGAAAAGAAAAAAGAAAAGAATAAAAAGAAAAGAAAAGAAAAGAAAAGAAAAGAGAAGGAAAAGAAATGAAATGAAAAGAAAGAGAAAGAAAAGTGGAAGAAGGAAAGATCGCAACAACAAAAGTAGTCGCATGAATTACGTTTGACTTGATCCCGAAAGGGTACGTAGGCAGCCTCTCTCTGAGGTTCAGTCACACCAAAATAAAATCCAAAAATCCCCAAGAAAGAACTGGGGCAGAAGTTGTGGTTGTCGTGGGAAATCTGATTCCGAAAGTTGCAATTTTGAACCCATGTTGAATTGTTTTGAGCCTTTGATACCCTTCTTTCTATCCCCATCCAAAAGCCTGCATTATGGTCCAAAGAAAGACCTTCCGATCAGTCTTCAAGAAATGCCGAGTCAAGCGAGCAGAGGTGAATCATATCAGGGGCAACACTCCGGTCCAAATGAAGGAAATGAAGAATGAGAAAGTCTTGTTGATGAGAACCCCCACGGGTATCCCAAGGCAATGAAAGCTGAGAGAAATTAAAATGAGAGAGTCTTATTGGTGAAAACCTTCACGGGCACTATAAGGCGACAGTGAGATGAGAGAAAGACCAAATGAGAGAGGTTTAATGGTGAAAACCCTTCGAGCACTACAAGTCGAATAAGGATTTGTAATCAGATCGGGCAAGCGGAGCATTGAAGCCCAGTTTCACGGCGAAGAGGTACAATAAGAGTCGAATATCGGACTTGCTAACAGAGTAGGCTGCAGGTGCATGTCAAGGTCGGTAGAGTCGGTATCCACATCCGATGGGTTGCTACTCTGTAGGTTTCTTGTTAGAAATCGTCTCTTTCATTATCCTTTACTTTTTTCCTCCTATCTTGTTACTCCCTCTTCCTGAGTTTGTTTGGTCATAACAAGTGAGAAATGACTTCAAGATCTGCCACCAGCTTTCCAATTGAACAAAACAGGATCTGGCCAGCATATCAAATTGTCATAAGTCAGGAAAGAACAGGAGGCACACTGAGTTGGCAACAATCGACATGCTTTGGGATCCTTGTGAAATGCAACGTCTTGGTATATGTCAGGAAAGGTTTGGTACACATAATGTCATGAACAATGAAACGATATGGAGGGTGTTTGGGGAACGGATCAGAGATATTCTCTGTGCCAAGGATAACAAAGAAAGTGGTTAGTCCAGAAACAAGAAAGGTCTTCGAGTGGAAATCAGTTATCATGGCAAATGAAGGAACAATAGATCCTGAGGCCAAGGCCGGTGTTTTAAGTTAGGAAAGAACACCATGGGCACTGGGTGGGTGGTAGTTGACGTGCTTTGAGGAGTCATGTGAAACATAAAGGTTCAGTACATGTCAGTGCAAGAGCACAATGCAACATATGGAGGATATTGGGTTTGAACGGAGAAGAGGTATTTTGTGATAAGGGTGACAAAGAAAGAGGTTAGTCAAGGAACAAGCAAGGTCTTTCAAGGTGAAATCAAAGTTATCATGGCAAGTGAAGGAGCAATCGCCTCAAAGTTCAAGGCTACAAACCAACCACCACATTTTAAACTCACAAGTTTTCTTTGTTTGAAACAGGAACAATGCAGTGCAAGAAAGTTAGAAGAAAAAAGAAGAAAAGAAAAGGGAAGACAACGAGAGCAGACAAAAGGGAAGTTTCTCAAAAACCTTTGCCCTTGCCTTTCTTGTGCACACAATACTGCCATTGCTTTTCACATTGTTTCTCCTAGGATAAAAGGCCTAGTCTGATGGATTTTTCTCCAAATCAAATCTTAGTCTGATGAATCTTTCTCCTAAGATAACAAAAGACCTAGTCTGATGAATCTTCTCCTAGAGTCACAATCTTAGTCTGATGAAACCTTCTCCTAAGATAGATAAAAAGACCTAGTCTGATGAACCTTCTCCTAGGATCATGATCCTAGTCTGATGAATCTTCTCCTAGAGTCAAAATCTTAGTCTGATGAATCTTTCTCCTAAAATAACAAAATAGACCTAGTCTGATGAATCTTCTCCTAGAGTCAAAATCTTAGTCTGATGAATCTTTCTCCTAAGACAACAAAATAGACCTAGTCTGATGAATCTTCTCCTAGAGTCAAAGTCTTAGTCTGATGAATCTTTCTCCTAAGACAACATCATAATCCTAGTCTGATGAATCTTCTCCTAGAGTTAAAATCTTAGTCTGACGAATCCTTCTCCTAAGATAACAAAAGACCTAGTCTGATGAACCTTCTCCTAGCGTCAAAATCTTAGTCTGCTGAATCTTTCTCCTGAGATAACAAATAGACCTAGTCTGATGAATTTTCTCCAAGGGTCTGCATCTTAGTCTGACGAAGCTTTCTCCTAAGATCACAAGATCAAAATCCTAGTCTGATGAACCTTCTCCTGAACCTTCTCCTGGGATCAAAATCTTAGTCTGACGAATCTTTCTCCTAATATAACGAACTAGAAACCCTAGTCTGAGGAACCTTCTCCTAGGATCAAAGTCTTAGTCCGATGAATCCTTCTCCTAAGATAACAGGAAACCTAGTGTGATGAATTTTCTCCTAGGATAAAAATCTTAGTCAAATGGTTTTACTCACAAGGGACGTCTATGCCAAATTAAGTCTTTAGCTTTGCTCTCACCATCATATCAATATCTTAGGTAACAACTCACAAGTCTGCCCAGCCACCAAACTGGGGCAGAAAATTTTCTTTGTTCGTTCATTTTTGTTGCAATCAGGAGCCCACCTGGAGAACAAGGGAATATGTTTCAAGTTATGCAGTCAAGCGCCCACCTGGAGAACAAGGGAAATACAATTCAAATTTCAGACTTTTTAAATATTTGATAACATGATGTGCCCAGCCACCAAACTAGGGCAGAAAATTTTCTTTGGATATCTATTATGTTGTAGTCAGGAGCCCACCTGGAAAACAAAGGAATACTTTTCAAGCATCGCCGTCAGGAGCCCACCTGGAGAACAAGGGAATACTTTTCAAGCATTGCAGTCAGGAGCCCACCTGGAGAACAAGGGAATATTTTTCAAGCATCAGCAACCAGGAGCCCGCCTGGAGAATAGAGGCAAATATTTCAAATTATAGCAATCAAGCATCATTCGGAGGAATGGCAAAACATCGCCAATCACAATTTAAGGCAACAACAAGAATCCCATCGGAAGAATACAAGATACAAGTTCAAGGCAACACAAGAGCAAGTTTGAAGACATAGATAGGATCTTTTGTAAATCATAGATCATAGCTTAGGCTTGCTTCTTTTGTTTTACCACAATGTAATAAGGAGGTCAGCGAGCAGTAGCAGCAGCAACAGCAGTGACATCACAGCTCCTGGTAGTCCCAGCTACCAAACCTTCCCGAACTACACTGACCTGATTCCTGTTTAGCCCAGGATATGTAGGCAACCTCTGAAACAGGGTGCAGTAAAACTTTTCAAAAATGCTTCACACGGAATATGCGAACGGGCAAAAATCGCTTATTTTCACTCACTTATCTTTGGACAAAAACTCTTCGTGTTTCCGGGCAAAGAAGGGCAGCTCTCAGCATGTGATTTTTGCCCTAAGCTAACTATTCCCAAAAAATTCAAACAAAACAATTTTTTACAAATTTTATGAATTTTTTGTGTTATCTTCTGGTAATTGTTGCATTTTAAGTCATATGAAAAATACAAAAATTTTAATACATTTGCATTTAGGAATTAATTTTACATTTTAGTATTGATTTGGGGTTAATTTATTTTAGAACAAAATATGAAGAAAATAACAAAAAATAGTTCACTTTTAATTGTTTTAATTGTGAATCCACCACGAAATAGTTTTTAAATAATTTAGGATTTAATTAGTTTAGCTTTGAAATAAATTAGGACTTTATTTTAATTTTTGCAAAATAAAAAAAATAATACAAAAATACAAAATGCAAAGGCAAAGGAAAAAATAAAAGAGCAATTAAATAAGGAATAAAAGAGGGTTGTCTTCTTAAGAAACCCGAATTTGGGCCAACCCCTGATTCCATGATCAGGCCCAAACGAATTGAGCCCGAATCGGTCAAAATGGCCCAAACCCGCCTACCCGACCCATTTTCCCTCTCACATTAAAAAGACATTTCCCCTTCATCAGAAAGGAAACGCGAAATACGTAACCCCTTACCCATCTTCTTCTTCACATAGAACACACATTAGGGACACACCAGAACAGACGCCAAAATCATGAGATCTCCTCCCAAGCGAAAAGGGCGGACTCTCCCATCTTTGGAACGAAAAATGAAAGGAGCAGCGACCTTTCTTCCTCTTCTCTTTCGATCGGACTGATTAAAAGGCTGCTTGAATTTTTGATTCATGGCTTGATCGTTGGTCTGTTGTTGTTCATCGCTGCTAAAATTCATCTTCTGTTCAGACCACTATTTGGATTTATATTGCTGTTTAGAAGAACTGGCTGTGTCCGGCTGGATTAGGCTCTCAATTTTGTTATTTCATCTTAATCGGGTATGTGTAACGCCCCTGTTATTCTGTTTGGATTCTATATGAAAAGGAAAATTTGTTCAGCTTTTGATTCGACTCAACCGCATAGATCTATCGTGTATAGTTGATGATTTTATTTTAAATTTCAAGTTAAACCAGTAGACTAGCTAACCTTCTTATTTCGGACTTTTCTCACATTTGTATGGGGAAATTGAATTTCAAATGGACGTTTCTCAACCATTGACCAATTGTTTGGATTTTTCATTTTACTACTGCTGGACCCCTATGAGCCATTATTGAATTTCTGCAAGGTTCAAAAATTGTCAACTGTCATCTTTATCTTTCTCTGTAACTTCTTATCAGTTAGTATACATTTTTTTTTCTTTTCTTTTCCCCTCCATTTGGTGACTGGATTATTCAAAGAGTTGATTTGAATGATAACTGAGATGGCTTTATAGTTGAGTTTCTATTGTATGAAATTTGTTTGATGAAATGACTATGAGATCTTATAGGAGTTCATTCAATGTTAAAGTCACAATTCAAGCTTGAAAACAGGTGTATAATACTACTAGTTAACCATGTGATTTTATTTGAGCTAATTTCGCACTTGAGAAATATATACTGTTGCTCGAGTTTTCATATACAGAAATCAGTTGAGTTCACAAATGTGTTGTTATTTGCTCGTCTGTTGCATTTCATCCTACATAGTAAAAGTGGCAAATTACAATTCTCAAAGATGTAAATGGCATGATTAAGCCATGTAGAATGACTTTGCTTTTGGGACCTCTAAGCTTTGGAAAGACTACTGTGGTCTCCGTCACCTGAATACCATATCTGCTTTCTCTGCTCAAATTCCTTGTAGGTGCTTCTTTTCTTTGTATTGATGCTTTTCTATTGTGTTTTACTAGTTTGGTAAGAGTTAGCTTTTGAGTGATTTTGACTACAATCTCTTGGTAGTAATTTGTAAAGTTTTTTTAGGTCCAATCAAATGTTAGTTTCACTTAGTGCTAGCTTATTCTTTTTTAGTTTAGTTTAAATATGTGCTTAAAATAAATTGGAAATTCCTTTAGCCTTTTAATGAATTAGCTAGGTCCTTTAATTAGTTGAGGTGTACCATGCCAAATAAAACCCCTTAAAAATTATATTAGAAATATGGAAATTAATTTGCAATATGAATTTAGGTTTTCGAGTTAGGTAGCGGGTTCAAATTAAGAGGGTCCTCCCTTTTGTTTGAATTCGGACTTGAACTCGAGGCCCGAATTTATAAATGAAAATTAATTAGGCCCTTTTAGAGACAAAAACTAAATAGAAAATCGTAGTTTGCTTTAGGTTGGCCTTTAAATAATAAAGTGAGATGAGCCTCGCCAAACAAAAATGCATAAATTGCGGGGCCCTCATTAATTGCTTAATTAAAAATACTTAGAATTTGGGGTGTGCCGTCTAGCGAATTTCATGTTTCTCCGCAAAGATAATAACCCGTTAGTCGCTTTAGGCGCGCTTTTAATAATTTTACCTTCCTAAATACGGGTGTGCATTTCATGCAACCCAAATCCAAATCCGAAAACGTTGAATAATAATGTGTCGAGGATCCGGGTACATTTCATGTGACGTGATCCGAAAACATGTTCTTAAACGATGTTCACTTTCTTAATAATCGACTAAAAGCGGTGAATAATCCTAAAATTGAACTATAGGTTTAACATGTATAAAAATCAAAATTTAGCCAAATGTAACAGTTGAGCGACCGTGCTAGAAGAACGGAACTCGGGAGTGCCTAACCCCTTCTCCCGGGTTAATAGAATTCCTTACTCGGATTTCTGGTTCGCGACTGTTAAATAGAGTCAAACCTTTTCCTCAATTTGGGATTCAAACCGGTGACTTGGGACACCATAAATCTCCTAAGTGGCGACTCTGAATCTTTTAATAAATGAATCTTGTTTCGATTGTCCTTTAATTGGAAAAACTTCTTTTATTATACCCTTCACGGGGTGTAGTAAAGCCGTTTAATGCAGAAAAAGGAGGTGTGACATCAGTACTTGAGTTGATCGGATTGAATTGAATTGCCTTTAATTGGGAATGAGGCACTTAGCCTCTTAGAAGGAAGCTTGTTTTGGAAAAGTTAACCGAAAGTTGACTATATAGTTAGAAGGCTCAAATGTGAATTCCGGTGATTTGGTTAGCTTCGGGGAATGATTTGTGACGTAGGAGTGCGATCGAAATCGATTTTGGAGGCTTGGTGTAGAATTAGGCTTGAATTGGCGGAGTTTGAATTTTGGCGAATTCCGGTTGATATATGAGATTTTGATCCGATGGTCGGAATGGAATTCCGAGAGTTGCAGTAGCTTCGTTAGGTGATTTTGGATATGTCTGCAAATTTTCAGGTCATTCGGACATCGTTTGGTTGGGTTTTTGACCGAAAATGCATTTCGGAAGTTCTTGAAGAACTTAGGCTTTGATTTGGTGAAATTTGATGATTTTGATGTTAACAATAGTGTTTTGATGATTGAAGCAAGTTTGAATAAGGTTTTAGGATGTGTTGGTGCTTTTGGTTGAGGTCCCGGGGGCCTCGGGGTGATTTCGGATGGTTAAACGGGAATTTTGGAAGCTTACAGCAGGTCTGATCTTTTTGGCTTCTGGTATTTCCGCATCTGGGGAAAAGGAGCCGTAGGAGCGGTTCCGCAGATGCGGCTATGATATCGCATAAGCGGTCCTGGAGGGGCTTGGCATATTCCGCATAAGCGGAAGCCTTTCCGCAAAAGCAGGCACCGCAGGTGCGGTATTCGACCACATAAGCGGTCATGAGAGTATTGTGGAGACTGCATAAGCGGTCATCTTGATCGCAGGAGCGGCAACCGCATAAGCGGTTTAAGACCGCAGAAGCAGTCCCGAGGTTTTTAAGTGATACCGCATAAGCGATCATTTTGGTCGCGTGTGCGGGACCCCAGGTGCGGTAATTTGACCGCATAAGTGGAAAACGACCTGGAGATATAGTGAACAGTGTTCACGAATTGGGAAAAGAAGGAAAACAAACATTTTGGGACTTCGACTTAGGCGGCTATTGGGCGATTTTTGAGAGAAATCAAAGGGGTTTCATCAGGTATGAATCATTTGACTCGGATGATGTTTTTATAGTGTAAAACCATGGATTAAACACTGAATTTCAAGGAATTAAAGGGTAAAAATGGAGGTTAGGGCTTGAAACCTAAGAGAGTTTAAATTGACGATTCGAGGGGCCAAATGGACTCCGATTCTTGTGTATTTGGTATGTACGGACTCGTGGTGAGACGAGGAATCCGGTGATATAAGTTTCGTAATTTTTCGAGAAGTGGGTTCGGGGCTCGGGTTTTGCCAACTTCGTGTTTTTGGGTGTTTTTCGATTGTTTTCGATTGGGTATTGTTCCCTTAGCATATTGTAATGCATTTGCTCTGATTTTGGTTAGATTCGACACGCATGGAGGCCGAATTGAGGGGCAAAGGCATCGCGAGCTAGAGATTTCACAGGTTCGAGGTTAGTAATACTTGTAAATGATATCCTGAGTGATTGAAACCTCGGATTTGCATATCATAGTGCTGTATTGTGGTGACTTGCACGCCAGGTATGAGCGTGGGATAGAGCATCATTGGGGATTGTCACTTGGTCCATCCCGGTTGTTGATTTTACTGCATGATTGACTGAATACTACTTGATGCTATCATGATTTGGGCTGANCGGATCGGGTTGCGCGCTGCAGCGGTGTGACGTTGATATCATTGATATTGCGCTTGGGCTGTAGGAGCCCCTCCGGAGTCTGAACCCCTATAGTGAGCGCGGGTACCCAAATGGATCGGGTTGTACGCCGCAGCGTTTATGTGCATTACATTGCATTCACTCATTGATTCCTGTCTGTACTATGTGGCATGACATTTAGCACTCTCATATCATTGGCATCCATGCTATTCCTTGCACTGCGTACCAGATACCCTGGTGTTATTTGTAAATAGAGTGTTGTGACCGAGGGGCTGACTTGAGTGCGGACTTGCACTACCTGATATTGCATTCATATGCTTACTGTTGGAAAAAGAATATTTTCAAAAGAGATTTTAAACTAAGCTAGATGTTTCTAAAGGATTTTCATGGTTTTACTATTTTCTCAAAAGGTTGTACTGTCCCATATAGCGTGATGGAGTGTTCTTACGTGTTTTCTTATCACTCAGCTATTATTTACTTTTATTACCACTGAGTTGGAAGTACTCACTTTACTCCCTGCACCACGTGTGCAGATTCAGGTGTCCCGGGAGCATAGTTGAGCTATTTGCTGCTTCAGAGCTTCTCAGGAGTTCTCGAGGTAGCTGCCTGACGTTCGCAGGACCCGACTCCTCCCCTATCCCTTATTATTTCCGCATTTTAGAACATCAGTATTACTGAGGATGTATTATTTTGTTATCTTAGAGGCTCTAGACTCATGACCCCAGGTCTTTGGGAGTTTTATTGGCAGTTGTTGTGATTTCTGTACCATTTCTGTCTATAATCACTGTTTAGAACTATATCATCTAACAATCTAATACTATAAATTGGAAAATGGGTTGTGTGGTTGAGTTGTGAGTGTTATATGGTCGGGCTTGCCTAGCATTTGATGTTGGGCGCCATCGCAACCGGGATTGGGGTCGTGACAATATCAAACATATAAGTTCAAAACACTTGCTCACACAATCAGCACCTCAGTGCTCAAGACATAGGTAAGATCCGGCCTCAAGTCCTCCAGACTGGCCCAACATACTCACGAATATTACATCTCGCCCCTCGATCGGGGAATCACAAACCATCAAGGCACATGTAATACTGAGCGCTCATGTGCGCATAAAGACGTGTGGAAGGAATTTCAAGAGTTATATCTCAAGCTGAATCAAGTACGCACGATAAGAATTCCAAGAATGTGAAGTTTTTCCTAAAGGTTCTGCAGCCTCCCGAAGATAAATACAGACGTCTCCGTACCGATCAGCGAGACTCTACTAAACCTGCTCATGACTCGTGAGACCTAGTAACCTAGGCTCTGATACCAACTTGTCATGACCCAATTTCCAAACTCGGTCGTGATGGCGCCTCTCGTGAAGACAAGGCAAGCCAACTAACCCAAATCGTCTCTTTAACAATTTTTACAACATAAATGAATACAAAATACAACTTAATGGCATTAATAACTGATATTTACCACCCAACACAACCCGACCGGGGTGTCACAAGTCACGAGCATCTAAAGAAGACTGAACACAACTACTGGGCCAATAATAATATACAAAATAAAATCTGGAATCAAAAGACAAAGTCCGGTGCCGCGAACGCTGGCGGTCACCTTGTCCACTACAGTAGTATACCAGCAGTAATACCTTCAATCAGCTATTAACCCGCTTCCGGGTGAACAATACCTGCAACTGCAAGCGAGGTGCAGGGAGTAAAGTGAGTACTCCAACTCAATGAGTAATAAGAGTAAATAATAACTGAGCAGCAAGAAATCACGTAAGAGTACTCCATCATGCTATATAGAACAGTACGATCCTTTGAGAAAACAGTAAAACCGTGAAAATTCTTTAGACAATATTTGGTTTTGTTTAAAAACCTCTTTTGAAAATATCCTCTTCCAACAATCAAGCATATGAATATGATATTAGATAGTGCAAGTCAGCACATAAGTCAGCCCCTCGGGCACAGCACTCCACCAACAAATAACACCAGGGTATGTGGTCAACAGTGCAAGAAGTAGCATGGATGCTAATGAGATGCGAGTGTTGAATGTCATGACACGTAGTACAAAGAGGAACCAATGCATAAATGCAATGCAATGCATATGACCGCTGCGGCACGCAGCCCGATCCATTTGGGTACCCGCGCTCACTGTGGGGGTTCAGACTCCGGAGGGGCTCCTACAGCCCAAGCGCAATATCAATATCACACCGATGCGACGTGTAGCCCGATCCATCCTCAGTCCAGAACATGCATATGAGCCACTAGGACGATGTCAAGTAATAGTTCTCAGCTCCAAACATCAGAAAATGTGGTTTAAGTTTTAAAACCTTAGAAGTATGACTAGACATTTCAAAATAGTGTTTAACTCAGGACTGAAATCATTTAACATGCCAAGTATCATGGAAACAGTGATAATAATCCCTAAAGGATTCAATCAGTTGGCACAAGGCCCAATTACGATAATTAATCCATTTTTATAAGGATGTCAACTAGCTTTAATCAATTAGGTAGTTATTTCATTAAGCGGGACGGAACAGGTCACAATCCCCAATGGTGCTCTACCCCACGCCCATTATCCGGCGTGCAAGTCACCTCAATACAGCACTATTATGTGCAAACCCGGGATTTCAAACCCTCAGGATATCATTTACAAGTATTACTCACCTCGAACCGGTGAAATCTCTAGCTCGCGATGCCTTTGCCCCTCAAATCGGCCTCCACGCACGTTGAATCTAACCAAAATTAGAGCGAATACACAATAATATGCTAAGGGAATAATGCCTAATCGAAAACAATCAAGAAATAGCAAAAATCTCGAAACTAGCAAAATCCGAGCCTCGTACCCGCTTCTTGAAAAATTACAAAACTTACATTACCGGATTCCTCGTCTCGCCACGAGTCCATGCATACCAAGAACTCCCAATTCCAAGCTCAAATGACCTATCAAATCCCAATTGGAAATATCAAAATTCAAGCCCTAGCTTTACCCCTTTTTAATGAATTTCAACCAATTTCCATGTTAAATCTAACATAATCTCGTGTAATTAGGCCAAGGAACTTACCTCCAATCGATTATCAGTCAAAACCCTCTAAAATTCTCGCCCAAAGCTCTCCAAGCTCGCTCAAAATGGTGTAAAATAATGCCTAACTCGCGGAGGAAATAAAACCTTTAAACCCTTCTGCCAACAGTCCTTTTCGCTTCTGCGGTCTCGCTTCTGCGGTCTCGTTATTGCTTATGCGGGACCGCTTCTGCAGCCAAAAATCCGCTTATGCAGTTTTTACTTAAAAACCCAACGTCCGCTTTTGCGTCTCCACATGCGCTTCTGCGAACCACCCAAGACCGCTTCTGCGGACTCGTATTTGCGAATAATGTTCCGCTTTTGTGGAACCACTCCACCAGGCCAAGAACCGCTTATGCGATCCTCCACTCGCTCCTGCGGAACCACTTATGCGGTCCATTTTCGCAGAAGCTGAAATACGAGCTGACAGAAAAGTTGAACCTGCAACACACCTCGAAACTCTCGTTTAACCACCCGAATCCTCCCCGAGGCCCCCGGGACCCCAACCAAAGGCACCAACATATCCAAAAACATCATACAAACTTGTTCCAATCATTAAAACACATTAAATAACACTAAAATCATTAGATCACATCGGATTCAAGCCTAAGTTTTCTTAAAAACTTCCGAAATACACTTTCTATCAAAAACCCGACCAAACCACGTCTGAATGACCTAAAATTTTGCACACATATCACAAATCACATATCGAAGCTACAGCAACTCTCGAAATTCCATTCCGACCCTCGGATCAAAATCTCACCTATCAATCGGAATTCGCCAAAATACTAACTTCGCCAATTCAAGCCTAATTCTATACCGGACCTCCAAAATCAATTCCGATCGCACTCCTAAGTCACAAATCACCTCCCAAAGCTAACCGAATTGCCGAAAATCACATCCGATCCCTCTAACTCATAAGTCAATGTCCAGTTGACTTTTCCAATTTAAGTCTTCCTTAAAGAGACTAAGTGCCTCATTTCTTATCAAAACCAATTCAAATCAACTCTCACACACCACATACCGATAATGAAATATGAAGAAGCAATAAATTAGAAAAAATGGGATGGAAACACATGGGCCAACGGGTCGGGTCGTCACATGTGCTTTATTAGGTTCCACTATGAACTGCACATAAAACAATTACACTGCTGAATGGTTATAACACGTTATCATATTGATATTATGTGTACGATCGCCCATATTTATTCATGGGATGCCTGATATATAATCGCCATGTTTCTATCAGAATAATGGTAGTGCTACACCATGTTTTTTTCAAAATAATGGTACACCTTTGTTTTAAATTTGATAATGTGTTTTGGAAGTTAACATCCTTGAAGATTTTTGGATTTTAATATCAGTCCAATTTACTTTAGTACCAACTGTTGACATTTAACATCCTTGCACTTTACTTGCAAGAATAGAAAACATATTCTATTAAATTCCTATTCTACAGAAACTAACATAGACATGAGATTTAGACAAGTCATGGGTGAGAGAGATCAGACATTACAACTACACTATCTAATTATCCTTCTTTCTTCTATTTTATGTTTTCATTTATGTAGTTAACAAGTATTTTAACAGTTCAACTGTAGACTATTTGTTGAATTTGTTGATGAGATTTTCAAATAGATTATAGGATAGTAAATCATGATTATTGACTAAACACATCCGTTTGTCTTCTTTTTCGTTATGATCGGCCTTTGTAAATTGCTTTTTCCTCTTCTCTTTTTATTTTTCGTGTTTCTTAGTTAGCCCAAGATTTAATGCTAACATTCCAATGATAACATAAAAAGTTTAAGCAACATTGTGCCCAGCAATGTCAGAACAATTCATTTTCTTCTTTATTAATGGATCCAGCTTATGTAAACTCACCATTCTTCATTTATATTTCCTTTGAATCATTTTGAAATCGTTAACTTCTGCCTTTGTATTATATATCGTTCATGCTTATATTTGATTTGTCTTTGTACCTGCCTGCTTATTCTACCCATAATTCCTGATTAAATCATTAACTTTCTTTATCATACCTTGATTTGTACTTTGCAAAACCTACGCTTTGTAACTTTAAGATTTTAGTTAGATGATTTCTATGTCTTATAGTGTACAGAGTTTATTTGTCCTGCTACTATCACAGGGGATGCATTTGGAAAAGAAAAGGCAACACAACCTTTAACAGACATAACAAACCGTCAACATTTCACACGATTACATTCTACACCTTTAGAGAGATGTGCACACGCTTCATCGTCTCAATCTCAGGCAGAATATCCAAATTTACCTCGACAGAAACATTTGCAATTTGGTTTGTCAACGTCAAATGTGCAGACAAATTATCTTCTACCAGATTTAAATGAGCTACCCCTACTGCCAGGTTGTTATTATAAATACAATTATTAATATAACATGAATTGTTTATTTATACTAACTACATTTTATTATGAACTATTATTAGAAATTGGGGATGTTAATATTGATGGTGATGTAGCAGGTATGTTTTTAATGAATTTATTTTTTTCTATTAAATTACACAAATAAACTACATTTATAGTAATATTCAAATTAATGGTACCTTGATTAATTACTTAATGTAATAATACGTGCAAAAAATCGCAGAAAATAATGATGCAACTGAAGATGAAGACGACTATGAAGGTATGTCTATCTTAACACAAACAATGATTCATTCATGTCTCCCTTTTCAATTTACATGGCTAACTTAATATGATTTTAATACTATTTAGAGCCTGATGTTGGATATGCAATTATTAACAATGAAGGTATGCATATTTATTTTTTCTATGTGTATATACAATAAGTAGGCTTAGCATAACATACCGCCTTTGCATTAATCTTACATTTGCTTTTTTTATTCACAAAGTACTGGGATATAGGCAATCCTACATATGAATGTGAATATTGTGGTGCTTACTTCTGGTACGAAGAAAGAATCAACAAGAAAATCAAAGCTAAAAAACCAGAGTTTTCTTTGTGTTGTAATCATGGAAAGATATGCCTCCCAAAGCCAAAAAAACCTCCCACAATTTTAGAACACTTATTATTCGGATCAGGTAACAAGAAAATATACTTTTTCCATACTTCAATACTGTCTTCAATGTATAAATAAATATTGTTTGACAAACATAATTTTTTATGTAGGTCCAAAAAGTAACCATTTCAGAGATAATATTAGAAGTTATAACTCAATGTTTTCATTTACCTCAATGGGAGGAAAAGTTGATGCTTCTGTCAACCAAACAAAGGGACCAAGAACATTCAAATTATCTGGACAAAACTATCATCAAATCGGGAGTTTTTTGCCCCACCGAAGGTGTGACGACCCAACCCGTCGTCTCATGTGTTATTGCTCAGTTTCCCCATTTTATGCTTCTTCATGTTTCATTATCGGTATGTGGTATGTTAGAGTTGATTTTGATTGGTTTTGATAAGAAATGAGGCACTTAGTATCTTTAAGGAAGGCTTAAGTTGGAAAAGTCAACCGGACATTGAATTATGAGTTATAGGGCTCGGATGTGATTTTCGGTGATTTGGTTAGCTTCGGGAAATGATTTTTGACTTAAGAGCGTGATCGGAATTGAATTTGGAGGCCCGTTGTAGAATTTGGCTTGAATTGGCGAAGTTAGTATTTTGGCGAATTCCGGTTGATAGGCGAGATTTTGATCCGAGGGTCGGAATGGAATTCCGAGAGTTGCTATAGCTTTGATATGTGAGTTATGATGTGTGTGAGAAATTTCAAGTCATTCGGACGTCATTTGGTTGGGTTTTTTATCGAATGTGTTTTTTGGAAATTTTGAAGAAACTTGGGCTTGAATCCGTGGTGAATTGATGATTTTGGTGTTGTTTGACGTGTTTTAATGATTGGAACAAGTTTGGATAATGTATTAAGACATATATGTGTTTTTGGTGGAGGTCCCGGGGGCCTCGGGGTGGTCTCGGATGGCCAACGGGGTAAATTTTGGACTTGTGTGATTGCTGATGGTTCTGATATCTGGTATTTCTGCATCTGCAGAAAAGGGACCGCAGAAGCGGTTCCACAGATGCGGTAGGGAGGTCGTAGGTGTGGTTTGAGGCCTCGAGGCAGTTTCCGGAGAAGCGGATGTTGGTCCACAAATGCGGTCACCGCAGAAGCGGAATTTGATCGCAGAAGCAGTCCTGGGCGAGTTAGTGAAAACCGCAGAAGCGGATAGAAACTGCAGAAGCGGTAGTCACAGAAGCGGGTTGGATACCGCAGATGAGAAAATGAATTTTCACAGAACGGTTTTAAAATGACATTTCATCCGCGACTTGGGGGTTATTTTTTTCTATTGTTGAGCATCTTGGGAGCTTTGTGGGAGCCATTGAAGAGGGTTTTGACTGGAAATCAATTGGAGGTAAGTCCCATGGCCTAGAAACATCATCTAATTATGATTTCAACATTTAAATTCATGGAAATTTGTTTAAAAAGTGAAGAACTAGGGCTTGGGTTTTTGAATGAGAATTTGTGATTCGAGGGGTCAAATGGACTCCGATTCTTGTGAATTTGATATGTACGGACTCGGGGCGAGACGAGGAATCCAGTAATGTGAGTTTTGTAATTTTTCGAGAAGTGGGCTCGGGGCTCGAGTTTTGCTAGTTTCGAGATTTTTGCTATTTTTCTATTGTTTTCGATTGGGTTATATTCCCTTAGCCTATTGTAATGTATTAGTTGTTGTTTTGGTTAGATACGACGCGCGTGGAGGCCAGTTTGAGGGGCAAAGGCATCGCGGGCTAGATATTTCACCGGTTCGAGGTGAGTAATACTTGTAAATGATATCCTGAGGGTTTGAAACCCCGGATTTGCACATCATAGTGTTGTATTGAGGTGACTTGCACGCCGGATATGAGCGTGAGGTAGAGCACCGTTGGGGGACTGTGACTTGGTCTATCCCGGTTGTTAATTTTACCGCGTATTTGACTGAAATTAGTTGTTAGCATCATAATTTGGGCTGATTGCCATGTTTGGGGCTTCGTGCCAACTATGTGAATCCTTCGGGGATTGATATCACTGTTTTTGCATTACTTGCATATTATTTGATCTCTGTCCGACGTTTTAATACTATTTTGCAAACTCAGCCATTTTTCTAAGATTTGAAAACTTAAACAATATCTTATTGACATTTTGAGCTGAGAACTATCATGTTAACATTGCCAAAGTGGTTTATGTGCATTTCTGGACTGAGCATGGATTGGGCTGCACGCCGCAGTAGTGTTATAGTGATTTTTGAATATATGGATGGCTCGGGTTGCACGTCGCAGCGATGATATATTGCTATTGAGGCCGAGAGCCTTTTTAACGCCATGATATGGCTGATATTGCGCTTGGGAAGTAGGAGCCCCTCCGGAGTCTGTGCACACCCCCAATGAGCATCGTCGACGATAAATAAATGGAATGGGCTGCACGCCGCAGCGGGTACTGGAATGTACCGTTATTTGCATTGCATTGCATTCATGCATTTGTTCACTATTCGTTGTTTGTGTTATTTCTTGAGATGTCTTTTTGCTATTTTGGTATTGTCTGATCACTCTTAAAGAGAATAAATCTTAGACAGTGGTAACAATGACACTGTATGATGCGTTGGTCAGGTAATAGTGGCTGACCGGGAATAAGAATATTGCCCAAGAGGCGGGTCTCTGTGCATAGTGTCACTAATTGTTGAAAATTATTGTCGCAAATGTTAAAAGGATCATCTTCAAAAGAGGTTTAAAACTGAGCCAAAATACTTTGAAAGGTTTCACAGTTTCACTGATTTTTCTCAATGTATGGGCTATTCACTGCTTCTATACAGCATGATGATTTGTTATACATGATTTCTTACCGCTCAGTTATTATTTACTTTTATTATTCACTGAGTTGGAGTACTCACTTTACTCCCTGCACCTCGCGTGCAGTTGTAGGTATTGTTCAGCCGGTAGCGGGTTATTATCTGATTAAAGGTACTACTATTGCAGTTGAGCAAGGTGATCGCCAGCGTTCGCGGCACCGGACGCTGTTTTTAAAATTCCAGAATTTATTATTGTATATTATTAGCCGTGTAGTTGTGTTCAGGCTTCTTTAGATACTCGTGACTTGTGACACCCCGGTTTCGGGCTGAGCTGGGATGGTTCCCTATTATATCATTTTCGTCCGCATTTATGATAATGTTATCTATTGTTTTCGACTCATTCTTGCTAAGAAATTGTTAAAAGAAGTATTGTTAATCTGTTGGCTGGCCTTGTCTTCACAAGAGGCGCCATCACGACCGGGTTCGGGATTTGGGTCATGACAAGTTAGTATCAGAGCCTAGGTTACTAGGTCTCACGAGTCATGAGAAGGTTTAGTAGAGTCTCGTGGATCGGTACGGAGACGTCTGTATTTATCCTCGAGAGGCTGCAGAACCTTTAGGAAAACTTCCCATTATTGGTATTCTTATCGTGCGTACTTGATTCAGCTTGAGATATAACTCTTGAAATTCCTTCCATGTGTTTGTATGCGCATATTAGCACTCAATATCAGATGTGCCTTGATGGCTGGTAATTCCCCGATCAAGGGGGCGGGATATAATCTCTGTAAGTTTGATGCTGGGCCAGTCTGGAGGACTTGAGGCCGGATCTTTGCCTATGGCTTGAGCACCGAGGTACTGATTGTGTGAGCAAGTGTTTTGAACTTGTATGTTCGGTATTGTCCCTATTAGCCGGAATGGCAGTTTGGTATTTATGTGATGAGTATGTTAGTACTGTGAGATGTATCTATATGACTTGGTGGTGATGAAGAAGTCTACTGGATAATATATGACTATTAAGTGATTCGTGTTCTATTGTGATTTGATGTGCAGCCCGAATTATGGGCGCGTGAAAAACATTTTTGTGCCTCCTAGTTGGTAAGTAAAGTGCAACACGTGAAGCAGTATGAGTTCAGACTCAGGAAGACTAAAATGAATGTGTAGCGTATATGATGGTGGAAGGTGTACTAAATTGAGTTGAAGCAGGTGGGTTATCTCCTGCGGAGTGTTCTTGAGTGGTATGATCCTTATGTGTATGTTAGAAGATCTCATGTGTAAGTGAAGGGTATGTGTTGAAATCTGAGAATTTGGGTGGCGTAAGAGAGCGGACTCAGTTGATGTGGGGATGAATGTGAGGTTTGCAGAGGATTTCAGTACTAGATGATCTGTGTTTTCATAAACTAGTAAATTATTTGAGATTAATCTCACCATGATATTGTGGCATCATTAGAGAAAAAGTATTATGAGTTGTTATGTGTGCCTTGATATATGGCTTCGAGCCAAGTTGGGGAGGTTGCTATTGATTAGCTGACTGCACGGTTATGTGCTATGTTGGTTCCGTATCAAGGTATGCTGGCGGATCAGTCCTGTTTGCAGAAATCGAGCCGAGGATGGCACGAGTGAAGCAAATTTTGACAAAGGTTATATGGTTCTTCGTAGATGTGTGAAAATAATAGGGTGTCTTGAGCTGTTGTTGATAAAGAATGCTCTGTGCGTAGAGCAGAAAGTTGCTTGGTTGTATTGGAATGAGATCATATTCTGCGGTGTCAGAGTGCTAATAAGGCACGAGTGATTCTGTTCGTTAAGTCAGGTAATTTGCAGTTTGAATAAGAGTGAATGACTCTCGAGAATGGTTTTATTGTGTTCAAGATTCTACATGAAAAGATCAGGTGTCTCAAGGGTGTGTATGTGGTCAGAGACTGTGTCTTCATCGGAAAGGTCAAGACTTGTGGTATTCTATGTTAATTATGGAATTCTATGTATCAGTATCTGGAAAATAATGGTAACGAATTCAGATTCGCGGGAAGTTCTTCAAGTAGAGTATTTTGGAATGCAGTATTTCTGGGAATATTTGAAAGAGTATTTTGCGGCTTATGGGTCTTAGACAGTGTGTTCTTATGTTCGAATCTCGTATGGTAAGCTTGGATTGAGGCATTGCGATGCTACAGCGAGGGAGAGATATCAAGTTGATGATGAATCAGAGGGAAAGTTTGATAAATGGAATAGATTGATAGTAGACTGAGTCGGTATGGTAAGGGCATGATTAATTCTTCGTATGTGTTCGAGGTAATGAGCCTTACAGGCATTTTGCAGCAATGCTCTTGAGTTTTGGCATTTTTCTTAGCTTGGTTTGAGTAGAAGGATTCGGTCCTTGCAGTTTAGTTTGTGCACATGGAATTGGGGGAGAGAGTCCTTGTTGGGTTTTTATCGTGGTTTGGAGATGAATATATTTTCTATGGGTATGCGAAGCATGAAATGTGTAATGATTCCTCTTCTATATGGGATTGACGGAAGGTCTTGGCTAGATGAGTTATAGATCAGTTCTGAAAAGAAGTTCATAAAATTCTCAGGCAACGGGTAGCCTCAAGTAATCAAGGAAATGGTACTACTGAATAGGAGTGATTTGACGAGAGTATATGTTTCAGAAAAAGGGCAATGTGATTAAGTTGATGGCACTTCGGTATTGTTGCGGAATTTTCTTGATAGATCGACTGTTGATATCTGAGTTTGTTTGGTAGCACAGGGGGAATTTCAGAACATCTTTCGTGGAATGATTGGGTACTCGAGGTGTAATATGTATTTATACTGCAGAATTTGGGATCAGGTATAGTAATTTGTGTGCTATGTAGAGCTGGAGACTGGGAGTTCTCAGGTACAGACTATGTGGTGGCTGTGGATCGTGTGTATTGGTACCGTTTAGCGGCTATTGGGATTTGGAGACCCGAGTGGATCTTTCTTTGCTAGGTATATTAGATTGTGGATACGGTATTAGGGTGTAGACTGGTTATCTCAGTGTTGGGTTATTTTAGACTACTGTGATATGGGTTATGTCAGAAAATGCCACAAGTTGCGTGGCGAGGTGCATTGGATTATGTTCTAGCAGAGTGGTTTGTATTCTAAAGACCGGTGGACGGCTGAGGAGGATTGCTTTCCTTAATTGGGCCTTTGCGGCGGATGTCAGTGTAGATATTTCTACCATAGATTCAGTTCCGGTATTGAGGGACTTTTCGGATGCGTTCCTTGTGGCCGGGCATGTCGCCGGACAAGATTGTGGATTTCGGTATTGATTTGGTGTCGGGCATCGTATCGTACGGCTCCGGCATGAGTTATAGTAATGGAAGGAGCAGCTTCAGACTTCTTGGTAATGAATTGTTGGTAAGCTGAGTGGATACGTGTTTAGCTTAAGTTGGCTTGGTTGGCCCCGAATTGTATTGATGAAGGATAGGTTGGTTTGATCGTTATTGAACCTGTTAGTGATCTGGAGAGATATATGAGTTGCTTTTCTGTGCTGTGAGGCGTTATGATTTTCGGACTGTGGGCACGTATAGTGCGGTACTATCGAGATTCATTGTGTTTGAGTTTTGTAGCTTACTGTGAGCACGTGATTTTTGCCCTATATATGAGTTTATTCCCATAAAATTCAAACGAAACAATTTTTCCTTATTTTTTACCATTTTTTGTGAATTTTGTGTTAATTGTCTGCATGATATTTATGCATGAGAAAATACGAAAAAATAATAATATGCATTTAGAAATTTAATTCTACATTTTAGTATTAATTAGGTGTTAATTCGTTTTAGAACAATTTTAAAAAAAAAAGCAAATTAAAAATAAATAGTTTTAAGCATTTTTAGTTGATAATTGTTGCATCTATTTTAAAGTAGAATTTTAGAAGTCAATTGGTTTAATTTTGAATTAGGTCTTTATTTTAGTATTAAAATCAGAAATAAAAAAAAATATAATAATACAAAATCAGAAAAATATAAAAAAAAAAAAATACAAGAGTGAAAATGAATATGAAAAATAAATCAAGAAAACAAAGACAAAGGAAAATAGTTTGGGCCAAACCCCCCCCCAAGCCCAAAACAAATTAAATGACCAAATCTACCCGCCCAGGCCCAAAAGATTCACCTGGTCTGCCTAGAAGATACCCAAAACGACCCCGTTTCGTTACGTCATATCTGAGCCGTAGAATTAATTGATCCAACGGCTAGAGATTTGGTCTCGTTATTAAAAATTAAAACCACAGCGTTTAGATGTGTTAATCCTAGCCGTTCGTTTGATTGATCCAATGGACAGGGCCTCTCTTTCATTAAAACCATACGGCGTCATTTTAGACCACAACTGATCTGAGCCATTGATATAATGAATCCAATGGCTGTAATCCATTAAGGTTGGTTTAATATACCAATTGTTACACCCCTTTCATTTCATTTCATTTCACCATCTTCACCAAAAGAAACCCCAGCCGCCCCCTTTCCTTTCACCAACCCCGCCGGAACCCTACCGGCGGGAAACACCTTCTAAGCTAATCCCTCTGCCATTAACACTGTATGACCGTCTCAACCTCCCCTTTCACCCTCTCTGTTTCTTTTTCCTCGAATCAGCCTCTTTCCTCTCAAATATTCAAATGAACATCGCCGGAACCCTAGTTCCGGCGAACAGCCCTTCACCCAAAACAAGCCAAAATCATACCAGAAACACTCTTTAACATTCTTAACCCAAATCTGAAACCCTCGAGTCCCAAAGACCCCTGGAAAACCAAAAAAATGATAAAGAGAAGTCTACTGGCGTCTAAAAAATTCCAAGAAAAGACCATACAAAGCCCCTGGACGACCGGATGTTGTTTTCTTTAAAGAGAAAATAAGGAAAAGAACAGCAGAAAAGATGACGGAAAAGCTAAGTGTTTCACTCTTCTTTCTTTCTGATGTTTCTTTCTATTTTTTGTATGCATGTGTGCTTCCCATCTCTATTTCTTGATTTTTTTTAGACTATTTGATTCATCTAAAATTGATACTGTTTTGAAGAATAAAAGAATATAAATAAATTTTTAATATTATTTCTGTGTTGACTTTTGATATTAATTAGGGTTTCTGATTGTTATTTTTGTTCATTTAAAACGATATTGTACAATATAGAGATTAATAAGAGTTTTGATAAGCTTTTCAATATTTTTCTGTGTTGATTTGTTTAAGGTTAATGGAATTAATAATTAGATCTTTGATTAGTTTTCGATTCTGTTAGTTCTTAAAAATTGATTCTGGAAATTGATTACAAATAAGTCTGTCTGTTATTTGAATTAAAATGGTCATTTTGATCGTTCGATTGGTTATAGCTGGCTGCTAATTAATTTACTTGATAAATAACTCTAAAAATTATTATTAGGGTCAAAGGTTAAAAGCAGTAGGGTTATTAACAAATAGGATAGTATCAGGGGTGGTTTGGGAATACTAAATTGGGTTAAGTGTAATAATCCTAAGGGAGTGAGGGCAGACTTGGGAACATAAAATGGCTTAATTGTAATAAACATAGGGGAGTAAGGTTAATTTGGGCATAAGAAAAGGTTAAAATGGTAGATTTTCTAGAGAAGTGGGGGTAAGATGGGAAAAGTACCAAGATAGAATGTTCTAGATAGGGAAATAAGGGTAATTCTCCATAAATACAAGGTAGTAATTGACTAATTAATAAACAATAAGGGTGAAATTGAAATAAAAAAGGAC